>JBAKBP010036695.1:0-18125 GCA_037953745.1 Lithodes maja | reverse complement strand
ATTGTGTCTGGCGCATGATGTGCCGGTGGCGGGTCATTTGGGGGTAACAAAAACATTGGCGGCATTGGGCAGGTTTTTCTGGTGGCCTGGGGTCAAGGCTGATGTCTGTGCATGGGTGGCTGGGTGTGCGACCTGCCAGACAACGGGGAAGCCTAACCAGACAATCCCGAAGGCACCTTTGTTTCCCATACCTGTCACCGGGCCTCCGTTCAGCAAAGTTGTAGTAGATTTGGTTGGCCCTTTCCCGCCTACTAGTAGTGGCAATAAATTCCTGTTGACAATCATGGATGTGGCTACGAGATACCCGGACGCATACCCCATGAGAAACGGCTCGGCAAAGGCAGTTGTTAAAAACTTATTATTGTTCTGTTCCCGTTATGGATTTCCACGTGAGGTGCAGTCAGACCAGGGGAGCAATTTTACATCCAAATTGTTCAAGCAAACCCTTCAGTTGCACGGTATATGTTCTGTAGTGTCGTCAGCCTACCATCCCGAGAGTCAGGGAGTCTTGGAGCGGTGGCACTCGACCCTGAAGAGTATGCTACGCTGTTACTGTGCAGAACATGACACTGATTGGGATTTGGGTCTGCCGTATGTTCTGTTCGCTGCACGTGAAGTCCCAGGAGAGAGCCTGGGGTTCAGTCCAAATCAACTAGTCTTTGGCCATAATGTGAGAGGACCTTTAAGTATGGTGAAAGAGATCTGGGAGGGCGAAGAGAAGCCGGGGTCTGTACTTAAATATATCCTTGAGAGCCGGGAGAGACTTATAGGTTGCATGGCAGCGGCAGGTAATAACTTGGTTAATGCACAGGCGGTCATGAAGCACCAGTATGACGCCAAGGTGAAGCTTCGGGAGTTTTCGGTGGGTCAGGAGGTAATGTTGCTTTTACCTTTGCCTGGACACCCCCTTTCTGCCAAGTTTATTGGGCCGTATGTGGTGGCTAAGAAACTGTCCGACCTTGATTATCTCGTTGCAACACCTGACCGTAGAAAAAAACATCAGTTATGTCATGTTAACCTCATGAAAGAGTATGTGAGACGCCCCTCAGAGCCTCTCACTGTCCCTGTGCTGGCCTGCAGCGGCCAGGGTGGAGAAGGAGGTGGGGACAGTCATGCTGCTGAGGAGGATAGCTGGGACTGTGTCATTTCCGCGGAACAGTGGGCGGGGAATACTGAACAAGAGGCTAGGCAAGCTGTAAGTCACCTGCCTGAGCACCAGGGTGCTGCTGTCCTAGGCCTGTTCAGGTCATACCCCTCTGTTTTCGCCGAACACCCAGGTCTCACTACTCAGGTAACGCACGACGTGGACGTCGGTGATAATGTGCCCTTCAAGTCAGTGCCCTACCGTGTGCCCCCGGTAAAGTTGCCAGCTTTACGGGAGGAGTTAAAGTACATGGTTGAGAGAGGGATGATCACTGAAGGTTATGTGAAGTGGACATCACCCGTCACGTTGCAGCCAAAACCTGACGGCAAGGTGCGGTTCTGCATAGATTTTCGTAGGCTAAATGGCTTGACCACTACCAACCCTTACCCTTTGCCTCGAGTTGACGACAGCGTGGACAAGATAGGGAATGCAAAGTACCTTACTAAAATTGATCTTGTAAAAGGCTACTGGCAAGTACCCCTGTCGGACCGAGCTAAGCAAGTTTGTGGTTTTGTGGTAGATGGCAAGACCTACCAATGTAACGTAATGCCTTATGGGCTTAAGAACGCACCTGCCACGTTTCAGAACCTGATGAACGATATTTGTGACGAAATCCCTAACTGCACGGTCTACCTTGATGACGTGATAGTGTATGATGACCCTGTTGGGAAGTTGCACGATGCTGGGCTGGTGGTGAACCTGAGGAAGTGCGAGTTTGTAAAGGCTACTGTGCAGTATCTGGCTTCGTGGTCGGGTTAGGCCGGGTGTGCCCCCCCCCTGAGCAAGATACAGGCTATCAATATGTTCCCAGGCCCACCACTAAGCGCCAGGTCATGCGGTTCCTAGGTATGATAGGCTATTATAGGTGCTTCATCCGGGGATACTCTACTGTCTTAGCACCGTTAACTGATCTACTGTCGAAGTCAGTGAAGTTCTGTTGGGCTGCGGAGTGTCAGAGGGCTTTCGACCTAGTCAAGCACCTGCTGTGTACACATCCGATTTTGAGAGCCCCAGACTTCTCCAGGAGTTTTCAGCTGGCGACTGATGCCAGCGGTGTGGTGCCGGGGCAGTGTTACTGCAGACTGATTCCGAGGGCTTGGAACACCCAGTGAGCTTCTTTTCTCGCAAGTTTAATTCGGCACAAAGGAATTACTCGACTATAGAGAAGGAGCTTCTTGCTATCGTTTTGTCGCTCAAACATTTCGAAGTTTATGTTCCAGCCTACGGCCCGGTAGTGACGATTTATACGGACCATCATCCCTTGAAATTCCTAAATCAGTTTCACAATCGGAATATGCGGTTGACCAGGTGGTCCCTAATGCTCCAAGAGTATAATCTCAACATTCAGCATATTGCCGGGAGTGAGAACGTGATAGCAGATTGTCTATCAAGGGTTGATGATCCAGGATAGTCGTGCACGGTGTGTGGGTTGAGCAGGAGTAAAATTAGGCTATCATAACGCCGTCCAAAAAGATTATAAAACAATAAAATAAACGAGAATTTTTTTTTTTAGTTTTGTAAGTCTTTATTGTTGTAGCATGATGCATGCGATATTGTGTTTTATGTATAATTCACACTTCAGTTGTTGTGCACCTTTTGCAATTAGTGGCAGCTAAGGGTAGCAGGTCGGTTGGTTGCCCAGTCAGATTTTGATAATGCTTCTAAGGTCGATTATCTAAAATCTTGGGGGGGCTGTGACGCACCCAGTGCGTGGCAACGCAACCTGATTGTACTCCTTGGTACTCCACTGTACCGCCACTGTGTGGTACCGCTGTACCGCTGTACCGTGCTGGCTGCTTATATTGAGTGTGACAACGTATAACTATGTTCTTTGTATCTCTGCAAAGGTCTCGTCATGTGCTAACCAGTGGTGGGTTTTGTTTTAAGCCATGTCGAGACCTTCCATTTAATATGTAGTATCAATAGAGAAGTTGATAGATAAGACAATGGGAGTTCAGAGAGAGAGAGTGAGTTAGTTTTCAGAGCGAGAGGGTAGCAACGCGCCACGCTGCCGGAGTGGTGGTTGCCAGACGTATGGACCGGTTGGCAGCCTTGCGCTTATAGCTAGGTGCGACAGGGTTGGTAGTCCATTGCCGCCTGCCTATGCTGCCTGGGTTGCCCATGTTGTCGTACTGCACATTGCCTGGAGGCTCGCTGTGTGTTCCATGATCAGGTTGCCTAGAACCTTTGAGATTCTAACATCCCTTGCCCTCTCTCCCAATTTCTCACGGTTGCACTCTTTCTCTCTGACGACATTACTCTCATTTCATTCTTCTCTCTATTTAAATGCATAACCTTCCCTTGAGGTCCTAAAGGAGTTTCAGCACTCACCTCTCGTATTACTCTTAGGACAAGCATATATTTACATGTATTAGATTTAAGGGGTTAATGTGAACAGCGATCTTCTTGATGAGGATAGTTGGTGAACGTTCTACATGTTCACGAGTTATATGCCCAGCTCATCATCCAATTTGTGACTAGACTAGTGCCATGTGTAAGAGCCCGACCATGCCCAGGAGTTGTCTGTAGAGGGGCGAGGACTTAGCCTTGATTTGCCTACCGAGCCAGGAGCGAGTGCAGTACCAGAGACTACAGCTCGCTCGTAGTGCCGGTATAGTAGAGTAACGTAATTTATCTGTCCTTGTGTTCTCTACAGTCTTTTCCTGGGTTCTCGCTTTCGGTGCTGGGACTCGTTGTTCCTGTGACTTGGCCTGCTAGCTAGAACACATGGGGATGATGAGTGGGATATATCTTTATTTTACTATGCATTGCAGCTCTCTTTAAGTTTATGTATATAACACTTTACAATACACATTACTCACACACAAGACAACACTATTAATACTTTCATGTATCAATTAACTGCACTGTCGTTTTGCTGCTGTGTCCGGAGTTCCGTTGCGTAGGGCGCATACGGACTCAGAGGGGAGACAGAGTGAGAGAAGCGAAGTAGCCTATGCGGTAGTAGGCTACCGGCGCAGTACTGTTGCCTGCAACCTTTTAGTTATTCCAAGTATAGATTCATTATTATAATAAGTGACTACTGTTTATGTTCCTTCCATGTGTATTATTAGGTATCTACTGGATCATGAACATCTTGTATGCTACATGCTAGTGCATGTTAGTAGGGGACAGTTATTTTAGTGCACGCGCTTTCAAGTAGGCGTGTACATTTGTCATTTAGCATTTCACTGTCATACCTTTAGCCTGCTTCTATTCTACATTATTAGAGGCTTAATATTAAAGTAGTTTCTTGAGTATTGCATTTCTTTAGTAATAACGTAACCTATAAATGTCTGAGGGAGTTTAGCCTCATAGCCTACCCCTGTTGTACACTTTCGCCGAGTTAAGGTACCTCGTTACCATAGACGATAACTCTGTAGGGCGTTGGTGCTTTTGTTGTCTGGAGCATATAGTATTTGGGACTGGACTCGAGCGTGTCGTTGTCACATAAGCCATTTCTGTCCTACGATCAAGAATCCCGAATATGTATTGCCGATCCAGCCGTAACAACCGGTATATGTCTCCCTTGCAAGGTGTTGAGTGATTCTTCTTGGTTATCTAAAGCTAGACTAGGGGTAAGGTTACTGTGTCGTTGTCTCCGATGTGTGCAGTGTTAGCTAAGCTCTGCACGACATCGACAGGTACTGTGGGAGCCTAAGTTGTCTTCGGGTTGGTTTACTTTGCGAGCACAGCGCTGTGGTGTGAGAGGGCCATAGCCTATCCCTCACAACATAGTGCTGCCTCTTTGTGTTGACTTCTGAGGGATCGCCAGGATAGAGCTAGGTACTAGAGACCTAGATTTATCAAGAGAGCATCCCCGTCATATAACGTAATCTTCATTATACCACCCTCGGACAACGTTAGGCTACGAGCCGCATGCTCGCCCATTGTTGCCCTGCCTTGATACCCCAGCTAGACTTTATTAACTGAGCAGACACTGGATAGCGATAAGCCCCCTTATTATATGTATGCAGCATTATTATTCACTGCACTTTTGAGCCGAGGTTGTTATTGAGTTGCACAACCCGAGTAGGCTGTTGCGTTGTGTCACAAAGCATTTCTTTAGTTGTCGAGCATTACTACCTTTGCGCAGTCTTTATTATTCGCCTGCCTATTATTACTATATGTCCTAGCATTTATTGTGACCCGTATTCTGCATTATAATTGTTCAAGATTCTTTACGAACATCTTCCCAGCATCAGACTTATTTCAGAAGTTTCCAGTTGATGTTGCAGGACTAGCATTGCACTTTCTTTAATACAGGAGTGCCAGTTATTTAAGTATCTACCGTAACGTTAATTAATCACGTTAACTATCTTTTCTTTGTGTAACATAATCGAGTAATCTTTTACTGTTTGAGAATAGGCTGTTTCATTGAGCGTCAGCCTAGTGTGTGTGCACCAATTACCGAGTCATAGGATACCTCGTTGTCCAGGCACGACTCAGGGCGGTAATGGTGTTTAAAACAAGTGTTTAAGGCAAGGGTTGGATCTAGTGTTACCGTTGTTGCTTTTTGCCATTATCTAGTCCAATGTTGAAGAGCCCTGTGTCTTTGAGAACCTGGATCGTAACAGATAACTTTCACTTTAAAATTTACTAGTAACAAATCAAATAGCAGCATTGAGAAAGTCTCTAATTTCAAGAAAGCAAATTTTCATAAACTTAAATCAAAGCTTAACCCTTAAAGATCGGTGTCGGACTTAAGTCCGGTTCCAATTTGCAGCAAGTTAGGAGCATTATTAAGGCTTTTAAAGGGTTAAAATCGAGCGCAAATGGCCGGGAGCGCAGCGGGCCAGACAGCCGACTCCCAGGGCTTACCGCCGCCCATTAACTCATGTTTCCTGTGTTCTCGAGAGGCCGGCAGTGTAGCCAGTAGTGAGCATAGCTGGGAAAAATATGCCGCTATACGCTAAACTCCCATGTTACTGGTATCACTGTATGAGAACCACGAGTGCTATGTAGCTCGTTCTGGTCTCATTTTGAAGCTTTTAGCGCCTAGTTTTTTGCTAAATAATTTTTGTTTCATGCAGATACTTGATTTATCATGCAGGAGGGCCTGAATATGCCCAAAACCCCCGCTAGACAAGGGTTAAAGAAACTGACTGGATCTTTCTGACTAACAATAACGACATAAATACATCTTGGGAGTGTTTCACAACCACTTACCTTAAGGCAGTGCATGACTGCATACCATCGAAAATACGGCGTCCAGGCCATAATGATAAGCCCAAATGGTGGAATAAAGATATTTCAGACTGTCTGCTTGCTAAAAAATTTGCTAATGATAGATTAAAATCCTCACAAAATGACGAAGAACGGGTGAAATTTGTAGAGCTACGACGCAAAGCCAAAAGTTAATTAAGTAAAGTAAAAAGACCCTGGAATTACATGTTGCGAATCAAAGTAAAACAAACCCGAAAGAATTCTATAGTTATATCAGAAAGAAAAAAGTAGTTACTTCACCTGTTGGACTGTTAGTCGATGAAAATGGAGAATACACCAAAGACGAAGTACAAATGAGTAATGCCCTCAATACCTTCTTTGTATCAGTTTTTACAACAGAAGACCTCAGTGATATCCCTACACCATCGCCGATTCAGATTGATAATTCAGATGTTCTAAGCAATATCACCGTTACAGAGAGAGAAGTATTGAATTGTTTAGATAAACTCAAGGTAAATAAAATGCCTGGACCTGATACAATCTCGCCTAGAGTTCTAAAGGAAGCTAAGGATGAGCTCTCCAAACCACTGATATTGCTATTCAATGAATCCTTGTAGTCTGGGACTATGCCTGATCAGTGGAAGCTAGCCAACGTAACACCGATATTAAAAAAAGGCAGCAAATCCCTACCTAGTAACTATCGTCCGATTAGCTTAACCTCAATTGTATGTAAAATGCTAGAAACGGTCATAAGAGACAGACTCTTAAATCACATAGAGGCAAATAACTTACTTAAAGATACTCAACACGGCTTTCTTAAAAAACGTTCCTGTTTAACAAACCTCTTAGACTTCTTCCACGATATCCTCAACCTCTACGATGAGAGTAAAGCTGTAGATATTATATACCTTGATTTTTAAAAGGCCTTTGATAAAGTTCCCCACAAACGTTTACTGCTAAAACTAAAAGCGCATGGAAAACAAAACGGTGTGTTGAAATGGATAGAAAATTGGCTCAGCGACAGAAAGCAAAGAGTAGTCATAAACGGTAAGGCATCTAATTGGACCAATGTAAGTAGCGGGGTACCCCAGGGATTGGTACTAGGACCAATTCTCTTTCTAATTTACATCAACGACATAGATGAGGGTCTCGCCTGTACAATCTCAAAATTTGCTGACGTTACGAAAATTGCAAATAGCGTACTCTCAAAAGAACAAGTTGATGATATGCAACACAATCTAGATAAATTGTCATGTTGGGCCCAAATTTGGCAAATGAGTTTCAATGCGGATAAATGTAAAGTACTACATATCGGATACCTAAATGAAAAGGCAAACTATTCGATGAATGGCACTCAGCTTAAGAATGTAAATAGAGAAACCGATCTGGGAGTAACAATATCGAGTAACCTAAAACCGAGTCAACAATGTTCAGAAGTTGTTAAGAAGGCAAACAAAATAAATTGGCTTTATAGGCAGGTCATTTGAGCATAATCCAAAGAAGTTATCCTAACCCTTTACAATTCCTTAGTCCGCCCTCTTCTGGAATACTGTGTTCAATCCTGGTGACCTTATTACCAAAAAGATATAAACAAGCTAGAACGAGTTCAACGTAGAGTTACCAAAATGATACCTAGCCTAAAGAACAAACCATACGAAGAGCGTGTTAGAGAATTAAATCTATTTCCTTTAACCCAGCGCAGATTAAGAGGAGACTTAATTCAAGTGTTCAAAATCATCAACGGCATAGACAATAATTATGAACTGTAGTAAGTACTTCACTATCGACCAATCTAATTACACACGGGGAAATGGTTGCAAAATTATTGGTAAATCTTTTAACTCACACGAATCAAAGAATTTCTTCTTCAATCGAGTTGTCAACTTGTGGAATGGGCTTCCCCGAGACGTTATAGACTGCAGCACCGTTGATTCATTTAAACTCCGCTTAGACAAATATCTCGCATCAAACCCGCGACCGACTGCGTTTGTAAATGAATAACTTAATTTTATCCCCCCCTCAGTTACTAACCCATCTGTCCCCTACTAACTTCCTCATCCTGGCACCGACATTAGTTCCAGGGCAGTAGTTCCCTTTCCAATGTTCCCTTACCCACTCTAAACCACTGTTTGGACACGATCCTCAGTGTTTTGGAGGACAAGCAGCCTAGAAGGGTCACTAGACCTGTTGTTGCTTGATTTTCTTTGTACTCCTTTGTACTCTCTCTTTCGTCCTCAGTTGGAGAGTTGAGAACGGTCACCCTTCTTTGGGACGGGTTGAATGATAGCGAACTTCCAGCAAGAAGGGAAGACTTTAGAGGAGATTGATTGATTGATTGATATTTTTTATTGCCAAAAGGTACATATACAATAAGAATGATGATACATATAGTAATTAATGTGGCAAGTGCAGCTAGCTAAGAAGTAGTTCATGTTATCTAGCTATATAGGCATAATAAAATATATGAAGCTAAACAGCACATAGTTGCTTAACAATTATTAGATGTAATAAACAATATTCAAGCTATAATAATTTGTAGTGGTTCTTACTAAATTATACAATTGATAATTATGTGACCTACTCAGTATGCCAAAATATATTAAAGATAAGGTAAGTATACATATAAACAAAACTTTTGCTTTCAGAGACTGCAATTAAGTACTAGTATTGATTAAGACAGCTTTGTTTGATTTTAGTTTTAAATGCAAATAAAGATTCGGAGTGTCTAACAGATTCGTTCAACGTGTTCCACAATTTCGGGCCCCTGTAATGTAGGCTACGTTGTCCATGTGTTGTTCTATAGTAAGGTAGTCGACTCCTCGTGTGTTAAAATTGTGTCATTAAGTCAAAATTGCCATCCATGAGTAATTGTTGATTTACTCTTTATATACAAAACGGACTGCTTGTGAAAAAGGAATATAATTTAATTTCAAAAAACCAAGATCTTTATATATACTGTAGGTCCAGTGTGAGCGTTATAGGATTGATAGGTAATAATTCGTAATATCTTTTTCTGAGCTAGAAATATGGCGTCTAAATAAGTTTTATTGGCTCCTCCCCAGATAGTAGCACAATAAATAATATGAGGATAAATTAAAGTCAAATACATTTGTTTTAGTGAGTTGATGTTGAACGAATCTCTTGTTTTATAAACTATTCCAGTAATTTTAGATATTTTCAATTTTATGTCATATATGTGTGTTTTCCAGTAGTCAAGGAAATGGGTGCAAGAATTGCTCACAAGGTGATACAAGCATGAAACTTCCCGGAAATGTTCACAAGGACCTACTTTACAATTTCAGAGCAGGAGCCACCGAGATTTCTATATTGCATAGCAACGGTTGCTAGGCAAAGCATTTTCCTTAGCAACCGGCAGCAATGATGCAGTTTCTGAACTACTATGAAGTGTTATGACTTTGTACTTTTATTTATTTTCCTATATTCACTCCTAAAATGGTTCAAAAGATGTATAAAAGCATATATATCTATATAATAGAGTGAATGTCAGCACACAACCAGGGCACACTGGTGACATCACTGCTGTGTAACTCAGCATGGGGTTCAGTGCCAGCTGATCTAGATATACTAGTACTTTAATAAGTACTAGTATATCTAGATCAGTGTCCCAAATGCTATCTAACAGCCCCAAATCCACTAGCTACTAAACTGTAGTTTGTAGTTGGTAGATGTAGTTAGATAGCCGCGCCTGAATTGACAGGATGTGCCAGCGCGGGAGAGCCAAGCCAAGGGTAAAGGGGCTTAAGAATTACCCGGAAGGTGTACAGATCGCACGGGACTTAAATGGCACTGGATGAACGATCGGGCTAGGTGTAGGGAAACTGAACCTAGTTGTATCCCATAAAGGAATGTGTGCAACAGATGTATTTGATAAAGGTGGTAAATGGATAAACCCTCGGCCTTAATCATATCTTGTTTCCAGTTTCAGCAAGTTTGATATATTTGATCTGCGCACAGTGATAGTCAAGACGTACTGAATATTCACAGAAATGGCCAGTGCCTCATCTTCATCTGTTCAAGCAACTGATTGGACTATCTCTGTTTTTTGTCAACTGGACACCAAAGAGTCTCTCATATCACCAACTGACAGAGGCTATGAAACCATAGTAGACAACATCACACAGTTTAGTAACCTTGACTCAATGCCAATCAAAATCAATCTGGCACGACTTGACCATGGGAATGGTATTCAATTAACATTGAAAGAACAGAATGCAAAGTGGCACAAATCTTGTTATCAGAAGTTTTCACATACCAAACTGGAACGCGCAAAACGAAAGCACAAGTCTGAGGAAGATGGGACTGCTTCAAAACGAATTTTCACACGTAGCACTAGCAGTGGTGGTGATACTGCCTCAAGTGGAACAGTTGGCAGCAATTGTCCCAAATGCTTCTTTTGTTCCCAGCAGCAAACAAAGGAGAACCTCCGCGAAGTCTGTACATTTCAACTAGATTTTCGTGTGAGGAAATGCGCACATGATCTACAAGATGAAAATCTTCTTGCAAAATTAAGTGCAGGAGACCTTATTGCCCAGGAGGCAAAGTATCATGCAAACTGCCTTGCATGCGTGTCATGGGCAGTCTATCTCACACTCATTCAGATGTTGCCAAAGAATTTCAGCAAGGCAAGTTTGTTGTGGCAAAATCCCAGAGAAAATTCTCCCTCATTGCTGTTGATCACTGCCATGAACAAAACAATGGAGTAATGAAGGATGAAGGCGGAATCATCGGGCTTACCCAGGATGCAAACTCCCTCTTGAGATTGGCAGTGGCAGGACCAGAACTTGTCAGAGTAATTTCTGAGTTTGAAGCGACCATGGTAGGGAAACAACAAAGTTCTGGGCAAAGAAACCATCATGAACAAACCCGGTCAACCCAGAAGTTGTTTGCTGGACAGGTTCAGGCGGTAGTTAGTGTAATGGAGGACATGGGGAGCCCATTAGAGGAGGAAGGGCAGGACCTTCTCAGACTCCATACAAAGGATTTTTTTTTTTTTTTTTTTAAGAGACCATGAACGGAGGAAGGATGAAACACAGATAAAACAAAAAGGTCCATGTGCCTAAAGGCATCCTCCATTCATAAAATGTTTGTAACAACTGGATTTAAACATTTGCAGATTGTAAGTTTGTGGAAAGCAATTCGAGGGAAGTGAATTCCAAAGAGTAGTAGCTCTGGGGATAAATGAATTCTGATAAGCAGAAGTTCTGCATTGTGGAGGAGAAAGTGTAAATTCATGGGCGCTCTCAGCTGCCCTAGTTCTACGCGGAAAGATGTGGAGAGGCGGCACAATTGAAGCAAGTTCCTCGGAACAATTGCTGTGAAAATATCTGTAGAATAATGCAAGGGATGCAACGTTTCTTCGTATGGATAATGTAGGAAGGTCCTGTGTGATTGCAGGGTTATTAAATTAATCTAATAGCTTTATTTTGAATTTTGTCCAACTGCCTCAATGCAACCACTCCACTTCCACCCCACAGAGGTGAACAGTAATCCATCTGAGAACGCACATGACTTTTATATATTACGGCCAACTGCTCGTCAGTGAAGAATTCTCGAACTCTGTACAGGAGTCCCAGTTTTTTAGAGGTCATTCTTAGCAATGCTTCTAACATTATGTGTCCAGCTCAAGTTAGTAGTTAATGTTACACCGAGAATGTCAATACTAGGGGAAGTGGGAATATTTACATCATTAAAAAATATATGGGAGTCGGTGAGATTCTGTCGGTTAGAACATTGAATGTATTTGGTTTTCTGTGCATTAAAGGAAACTAGATTCTTTTGTCCCCATCCATCAATTCTAGAAAGGTCCTGGTTCAGAGAAATTGCAGTGTTTATTTTTGAATTTATAAGATCGGGTTGGGTGAAAGAATTGGTAAATGTGAAGGAACTGTGGAGTGTTGAGTCATCTGCGTAGGAATGTATTGGATTATGAGTGGTAGATATGAGATCATTGATATGAATGAGGAACAGAATTGGGGCCAAAACTGATCCCTGGGGAACACCAGCATTTATTGAGTGAAATTGAGAATAAAGGCCATTTACCATTACATGTATTTTTCTGTTATGAAGATAAGAAGAAATTAGTGGAACTAATGATGCAAGGCCGTAGTGTGACATCTTCGACAATAAGGATTGATGCCAGACTCTATCAAATGCCTTTGATATATCCAGTGCTATTGTATGTGTTTCCACCATGTTGGTCTGTAGCTTGGTTGATTTGATGCGTAAGAAGGCAAAGCATGTCTGCAGTTGATCGACATCGTCTAAAACCATATTGCCTATCACTGATTAATTTATTATTCTCAAGATGCTTAATTATGTGATTATTTAATATAATTTCAAAGACTTTACCAAGAGTGGAAGTTATAGCTATTGGTCTGTAGTTTGATGGATCTGAAGAGTCACCTTTTTTAGGAACTGGATGAATGTTTGCTTCTTTCCAGGGTACTGGGAAGCATGAGGTATGAGTACACAGACGGAAAAATTTTGCCAATACAGGAGCGAGCACCAAGGAGCAATTCTTAAGTACTATTGGAGGAATTTTATCTGGACCAGGAGCCTTATCTACCGAGAGATTCTGCAAAATAGTTTTGACATGTCTGGTGTGGATCTTAAGTGAGGGAATTTCAGGCGAATTAAAATTAAGTACAGGGACATCTTGATTTATTTCATCTAAGGTTGAGTTGGTGGAGAAAATATCCGCAAGAAGGTTAGCTTTACCTCGTGGGTCACTTACAAGATTGCCAGTCGGAGATTTTAATGGTGGAATGGATGAAGCAGTAGTGAAGTTGGATTTAAATGAGTTAAGAGTAGACCAAAATATTTTGTTATCATTTGGATTATTTAGAAGTTTATTTGCCTGCTTGTGGAGAAAGTTTGATTTAGTTAGGTTTAATACAGTTTTGGCATGATTTCTGATGTTTCTAAAGTAATTAAAGGCTTCATGTGTTTTTGATCTTGTGTATGCATTGTAGGCTATTGCTTTTTGTTCAGTTACTCTAGCACATTACTGTAGCCTTAGTAATGGTACCCAGGGTTGAACGTGACCTTAGGTCCTGCTCGATGTGGGAGACTAATCGTAGGTTAAGTTAAACGCTTATTATCATAGAAATCAGTCATTGCTAATTGGTAAGGCTGAGTGTAAGCCAATTATGCCGCATCTCAAGATTACTCAACCATGGATCATCGTGGGTGGAGAGAGGTTGTTGACTAAGATTAATTAAATGCTTAGGAGAGAGAACATTTGTAGATACTGATTTGAAATAATAGTATTTCTTATGTGTATAAAGGAGACAAAAGGCAGGTTGTGTGTAACGAATGTCTCCCTCAAAGCCAAAAGCGTGACAGAAAGCCAAATGCAAGGGACGTTGGAGCCCAAAATGCCTGGAAACACTAAGTTTACAG
The DNA here is from genome assembly GCA_037953745.1 of Lithodes maja. Lineage (NCBI taxonomy): Eukaryota > Metazoa > Arthropoda > Malacostraca > Decapoda > Lithodidae > Lithodes > Lithodes maja. Next base: position 4,393 of record JBAKBP010036695.1, on the reverse strand, counting down.
CAGTTTAAGGCATAGGACGAAGGAAATATTGATTGAAGAAGAGAGTATAGGAAGCACAGTGTAAGCCCAGTAAAACTTAAAATTACTCCTAATGACAAATGATGAAACATCGTGTTCCATAAAATTACTGAATACTTTTAATACAAATTTTGATTAACAATGATAAATTCGTGCATTGTATTATTATTCAAATATGTATACTGCTTGATAGAGGTCACGAAAAGGTACCTAATACTTATTGCGGACTTTTCAATGTAGATGTACATAAATATTCTACTTAACTCTTAGCCAGTAGTTTATCATATTTTGACCTCTATATTTATGCTTTAACACCTGCAGTCGACATGGATGCTTCCATTGTACGATATTTAAATTCGTTGATAACTATTACAGTTCTTTTACGCGTATAAACTACCGCATGATTGACAATATGCCACGTATAATTCTGTACATAAAATTAAGCTACACAAAAAAGTATTTAAAAGATATGATTTATATTTTATGTTCTGTATTCTGGCTATTATTAGACGATTTTATTCAGATTATACAGTATTTATATTTTGTTTGTTCTTTTCTATGTGTATGGAGACACAAGGCAAACCTGCCTGTAACAAGTAAGAGGGTTAATTTATGGAAGTAGTTTTTACCCTTATAGTTCCCACCTATCCTTCTTAAATTGCAGACAATTGTAATGATAACCATAATACACAGTCAAAATGCGTCATAATTGTCAAATGGTTAACAAGGCGTCTATGATGATAAGTATGATAAAGGAGTACTGACCTCTTTCGCACTGTCTTTCCATTTTCTCCTTTTGTGCAATATCTCTCTTCTTACAAGTGACCTCAGCTGACCCAAGGCCGAAGTTGAGACGCACCAGCCGTCCACAACTCATTAATTATGACCGTTGTATATCTCCGGAATGGAAGGTTTGGCTCACGTCTTTGAGGCATTGTCTGGTCAGGGTTCGAACATATGATTTGTAAACCAAAACATAAACACTGTTTTTTAAAATGCAACACAGTGAACGTAATTTGTATGCTAATGTTTTCAGTTACACAGTAAGTGGGTCACATATAGCCTACACTCTCATTAATTTAATTGGAGGTGTTTGGTGTTGTAGTGAAATTATTATAATATAGATTAAGTATTAAAAAAAACTACTCTACCGCTTGTTATGGTCGTATAGTTTGTTTTGTTTGTATATAATTTAGGAGAGAGTAACATGCATATGAAAATTGAACGGTTACCAAAAAGGTAAACTTGGCGAAGTTCCGGCACGCTAATTAAGAACAATGGATTGTCATTATTTAAAGTTATCTTCTTGTTGAAAAAATTAATACACACTACTATATTTTGCACATGTCAATATTCATAAGTGTATTTCAAGAAATGTTAACACATTATTTTTCATATATCTTGAACGAAGATGGATGAAACGCTCGCAACTTCGTGATGAACTACTGTCATCATGATTGTAAAGATTGCCACCTTCAAGATATAATACGTTTTACATGGATATTAACTGCAATCAACCATTCGTGTTCCACTAAACAGAAATTCACCTCTTTAATTCACTGAAAAGACCCAGTTTGTTTTACTATGGGTAAGGATACAAAAGACAAAAAGGCTGTTTGTAGCGAGTTTTATTATTTATGTGTCCATGTTTTAAATGAGTTCACTTACTTGAATCATACCTATGTGTACATGCACCTAAACAAATATATACATTTGTACATGTGTTGAATCTAATATTATATAGGACTTCCAAGTTGACGGTGGTCACACACCCACTGTGTTTACAGGGTTCATCATATTTTTTTGTGTTTTCGAGCTTCCCTTCGCTATTCATCTTCGTGATGAATTTGTTCCCTGCAAATGTGCGTACGTCACCCTTCCATCCGCCCCCCATGTTGTATTCAAAACAATATTAAAATAAGAGAAAACGTTTGAGATAATTAATCTTAAGTTTCGTTCACATCCTCTGATTATATGTTTTTGAGTTGAGTATGACTAATATATGAATTACATTATTAGTATGCTTAGGCCTAATATACATAGCATAATTGACATTTGGATTCAGTGACTGGGTGTGGTATATGTTCTTTTGTTCAATCCCCATAGTGATGAAGAACTGCAGTTATGTTTTGCCTCGTGCCGATTTTGGGTTGGTGTCGGTAAATGGCTGCGGCACGACGACCCAACAAAGGCAACTCTTGAACACCTTGTGCCCTAAGGTGGGAGAGAATGGCGGCTCATTACTGGAGATAAGGGAGTAATGCCTCAATTCCTTTAACAATGGCAGGGTGATGGTCGATATTGTCTTGTGTGAGGAAGACAGTCAGTGTTCTTTATGCGGGTTGCAGTGTTCTAAAGTGCCGAGGATTATTTTATTTTCTATTCCGGGTTCACTGTTACGTCATAGTTCCATCCCCTTGTGTCTGTGCTTTAAGAATCGCATCAGATATAGTGTTCTCTTCCAATCATATACACAATAAAGTCAGTTGTTTTGCCATATAACAAATTGCAGACTAAGACAATAAATCAGTATAGAGAACCTGGGAGTAACTCCATATAATTATAACCATAATAATGACCTATAGAAAATACCGGGAGTAGCTCTATTTGATTATTGATAACCATAGTAATGAGCTATACAAAATACCTGTCATCGCGTAAAATTGTAATAAATGGCTAAAATAATAATTTCCCTCAGCCTTATATGAATCTTTGTTTACTAAAGTGTCTCTATTCAAAACAATCGTGATGACAACCAGCTCGGGTGTTGACGGCGTTATCATTCCCGTCGTCAGCCTCACATCTATTGTAATTAAGAGACAATGGTAGGTTTCCCCGGGGCAGAGATATTAACATACAATACAGCTACTCGAAACGCTTATGGTGGCTTATCTCTCTACGACAGTCATATCTAAAATGCGGACAAACTTATTATAGCGCTAATAATACCTCAAATGGAGCCATAACTAGGTATTGTAACATATGACAGTCAACTTTCCTTATTATGAGGACGCTATGACGTCTTTGGCAAGATGTACCCTATAAATATATTGGTTTGTTGTGCCTCTCACCTCGCCTTAACTTATGGTATCTCTTTGAGTATCCGGCCCCTGATAAAATCCCCACATAAACGATCCTCAGGTTTGCCTGCTGACCTGTGCCCTAGTGGGGTCAAACATATGGTTATTCTTTAATATTGGGCGGTGATAAGATAGTTGGTTAAAATAGGACTTCAGACGCTATAAACCCTTCTGGATTATGAAGTCAGCACACCGTAAATCAAGAATAACGTCAGGACTGGTCCAGTCCTGACGTTATTCTTGATTTACGGTGTGCTGACTTCATAATCCAGAAGGGTTTATAGCGTCTGAAGTCCTATTTTAACCAACTATCTTATCACCGCCCAATATTAAGGAATAACCATATGTTTGACCCCACTAGGGCACAGGTCAGCAGGCAAACCTGAGGATCGTTTATGTGGGGATTTCGAGAATCCCAGTCCCTCCTCGATGAAAAATAGAGAAGTGCCTTTATATAGAGTATGGCGACATACAGGGCTCCAGGTGGACAAAAACAATATGGCACCCTGGGACAAGTGTCTTGAGAGGTATAGATTGTTGGAGAGTGAAATAAAATGAGGCAAGTAGAATACTATAAACTGAAAAATTAAGTGTAAAACTTGGTGTGTTATGGGGAAAAGTATGGAGTAGAAACAATATGGCGTCCATAAGTCAAGTGTACAATACCCTATCATACAGGTACCCTAATGCAAAGGGAGTTAGGTTCGAGATGACTGCAAGTGTACAATATTACGTGGTGGCTGAACCGGCTTTCCTGATAATAATAAACAAACTAATAATTTCAGAACAAAGTAATCCATTACTTACTTTATTATTTTATTATTTAAACCTATATATACCTACCAAACAAAATGTAAATATGTTGTAAACAGCAAACATAAACACATTTGTTGAGCGGTACTTGAGAAGTAGACAGAATGGATAAAAAACACCATCTGAGGAAGAGCACTTATTATTGACAACGTTTCGCAGATAGCTTCATCAGGTCACATTTGTTAGGCATCTTTGGACTAAATTGCAATATGCTTTGAAACATACTTCAAACATCTTGACAGGTGCTGATAAATTCTCCTTTTATTGGGTTGGGAGTGTGCGCCAGTGTGCGGATCACAGAGGTCGGGAAGCTGTACAGTATCTGACATTTGTATGGTGGTCATCTTGATGTGGAGAAAGTTGGTGACGGAGGTGTGACCCCGGAGTGTATTGTGATTCAGATACTGTAAAAGGTCAATCATCATAGTATATCAAAATAACCTTTACTCTCTGATATTTTAATGTGAAGGTGAAAGGGGTAT
>JBAKBP010036694.1:15000-18126 GCA_037953745.1 Lithodes maja | reverse complement strand
CGAGTCCCTGAGGAAGGCCATGGCCACGATCGGGCTTTCCCACAGAGCTCTCATTGAGTGTAGATTGTGTTGTTGGCGTAAGTGGTTGTGTGAAATTCAGTATTCTATGATGTGTTTAATGGTATGGGGTGCTGTGTTACAACCCGGGCAGGCGTCGACAACGGAGTCATCCAGTCTCTTCTGATAGCTCAGGAGAGCTGGATGGTGTCCGCATCTCAGCCTGGCCAGGTGGACTCTGTCCTCGCGAGGGAGGGAGGATTCGGAAGGATGGATTTCGGGAGGTCATGCATGCAGCTGCGTGTTTGTCTGTGAGTGAGTGGATGGATTGGCGAGAGATATGAGTATGGATGTGCTTCTGGAAGTTGGTTCGGGGTGGGCAGGGAGGGAGAGAGGAAAATAATTGTGTGTGATACCGTGTGCTGGGTGTTGTTTTGATATTTCTTGGTGTCTGTGGGTGTGTTGCCATGTAGTTTAGAGGGTGGTCTTGGTTCGTGGAGGCTGCTGCCAGGAATTGAGTGCTTCTCATGTCCAGATGGTCTTTGACTTGAGGATTTTGGTTTCTTGATGTAGGTGATCTGTGGGTGCAGTAGCTGTGCAGCCTGTAATGATCTTCAGGGCTTTGTTTTGAATAGTCTGTAAGGTCTTATGATGTGTTTCAGCTAGGTTAGAAGCCCAGGCTGGGCTTGCGTATTCCATCACTGATCTTATGTATTGTTTATATACTGTGGTGGTAGTTTCTTTGTTGTGTCCAAATTTTGTGTGAGCAAGTGACCTGAGGGCGTTAAGTCTGGGTGTCAGTTTCTTTTTAATGTTTGTGGTGTGCTGTTTGAATGTCATATGAGTATCATATGTTACTCCTAGGATTTTGTGTGTGTGTGTATGTGTTAGGGGTGTGTTGTTTATGGTGAGTTGAGGGATGTATTCGTGTCCTCCTGTCCAGCTTGTGAGCAGGGTTGCGGTGGATTTGGCTGGGGCTAGATTAAGTCTGTTTGTAGTGCACCAGCCATGTAGTGTGTTGAGATAGGGTTGAAGGAGATCTGTTGCTCTTCTTGGGTCATGGTGTGTGCATGTGAGTGTTATGTCATCTGCATAGGTGGCTAAGTTTATTTGGGGCGTATTGGGTGTAGTTATATCGTGCATGTACAGATTGAAGAGTGCGGGCGATAGGTCGGATCCTTGTGGGACTCTGTTTGGAAAGTTTCTGATTTTAGATGACTGACCGGCAAAAGATACGTGTGCACATCTGCCTGCTAGGAAGTTGGCCAGCCACCTTTTTGTGTTGTTGTGCATCTTCTAGTTGTTAATAGACGATTTTTTGAAGATGAGATATGGGAGTCAAAGGGTTAATTGACATCGATTCTATAACTCTCATTGCTAGAGGTCCATTCCAAGCTGTACAATATCGTATACTGTTAGCAAAATTAAACCGAAAGAGACGTCATGTGACTGAGAGGGTAAGCATAGTCACCCTCTCGGAATTCGTGTCTTTCCATAAATACTTTTGTTGTGTTTTCATAGTTAAACATATACCCTACCCCTTGAGGATAATGACGCGTTTTACCTGTTCATTCTGGCTACCATTAAACTATTTTTTTCAGATTAGGAAGATAATATGGTTTTCAGAGGGTTAATTGAGATAGGCTTTACCCTTTTCATGCTCACAGATCCTTCCTGTGTTCTGCAATATGATCTAATGATAGCCAGAATAAACTGTCAAAATACTTAAAAATCTTCACAGGCTTAATATTTTTGGTCCACAGGATTGGTCACATTACTGCCAAAATAACAGCAAAGGTCATAAACATAAAAAAATCTTGCAAGTCTTAAAACGTCCTGTGGGAGCTAGAATACTATATTATAGGTTTGATTCCCGGAGGGAAGTAATGAAAACCTAATATTTAGTAGGGGCCCCGTAATCATTGACGATATGCCTATTAACATAATAGTCTCTATTCAAGCGCCCGCGGTCGCCAGTTTTGAATCTGCCGCGCGGGGAAGAACAGAGTACTCGTCATAAGTGTAACGCCTATTCTCTTATGGAATCGTCTTATGATTGGGTACCCACTACGAAAAAACCTTTGTAAAAAATAAAAGAGAAAATATACTTATACTGTGTTATACTGAGCTTTCCATCTCGGTGGATTTCTTATGTCTGGATCCCTGACGCTACTCACTGACATATCAAGATAAACTTAAGACATCAAGCGAATGGGAAGGGGATGGACGGGAGGGCACTGCATCGTCAATGATTACGGGGCCCCTACTAAATGTTAGGTTTCATTACTTCCCTCCAGGAATCAAACCTATAATTTAATAGTGGCCCCTCCATCATTGACGATATGTCTGATCTCTTAGACTGGAGGGGGACATTGGTGACAATATCAAAAAACCTACCAGCCAACCAATCCAAAGGCAAAACCCTGAATCCGTATAACAATTTAAGTCTTTATTGTTTACATACAATACTTATAAAAATATAAAAAGAGGTAAGCAGTGCATTACTTCGAAGAAGATCTGCTTTAAATTGACCGGGTCTCTTGCTTGAGATCCCATCTGACAATTGTAAGGAGGTTTAACTGTAAACCTTCTCACTCTATCCAGACTTATAACTCTTTATAGTTCATTATCTGGCTTAAAAATAAACTGTATACCACTTAATAGCTGTATACTGTAACATACACTATATAGATGCAACTATGAGAGATATCTTTTTAAATTTTAAACTTAAAATACAAAAAAATTGAGCTTTCTACCTAGCTCTTAAATAAGTATTACACAATGTACACTTATCCTACTCTCCGGCGGAGGAATTATCCGGCGGAGTGGTTCTAGGGATCTTGGTCTACTAGCACACTCCCCCCCCACCATTTGTTTTTGCCGTTGGCCTTAATAGTAATTAGCATAGACTACGAACCCTTCTGCCATAACATTACCCGGCACAGGTGTCTGTCTGTCCCGAGTCATAGCCCGATCTTGCGTCAGGAAGTAACTGTAACTGACCACTGCGTGGCCGTGGAGATGACTCCGAATAAATCTTTGATACTCATGACGCGAAGATCTGCATGGATGACCCTGATGAGGGGTTGAGTTAATGAGGTTGTGCTGACCTACTTTTAAAACTAAAAC
>JBAKBP010036694.1:0-10000 GCA_037953745.1 Lithodes maja | reverse complement strand
CTTGACCCGAGGCTTTATCCTGTTCCTCTAAAACCTTTTTTCCCGCATCCGTAGCTTTTGAAGCCGGCTGGATTAGACATGAATATGAATTCATCGCCCTGAGTCCTCGGAGTCCTTTCCTAGTTTACTCATACTGTAGGCGTAAGGAGGAAAATGACACTGAACCCTACTGAAATACCGCAAACCCAGGAACAGTGGTCTGAAAACTTTTATAACTCAAGGAAGTATAAAGATTTCAATCCACTCTCCTATGACAGGGCCTTACTTCGGAAGGAGGGGAGGTCCGGCGGGACCGCACCGCAACACACCTCTTACCCCTTGTCTACTGTAGAGCCAACCGGGACATGTCGTCGACAATTATTCCCGGTCGTTCCAAGCATGACAAGAGGCAGACGTGAATTCCAGATCGTTCGAGCGCGTGATTACCTTGAAGAGCAAACAAATTCCTGGCGTATTTTCGCCAGAGTGCTTTTGATTATAAGTCATTTAAACTGAAGACTTGCCTCATCCTTCGGAAATTTTGTCATGTCCCTTTCATAGGTGTACAGAAAGTGAGCATGTTATACTTAAACATGTTCTGCTTTCACCTGTGCCCGTAAGACCACCTGCCTCAGTCTTACTTGTAGATTTGTTCCCATAGCGATGCTTAACCTTTGCTCATGTGGAAACATATAAACACCCTTATCATATCTGAACAGATTTGTTAACCCAGAGTGTACTCAAGTGGCATAGAGTGGAGACATATGATCATTATAGCCCTTTTGACCGGAGTAGCCAGAGACCGGCGGATGCCTGTCTTCCTGATTCCTCTTAAGCACTACAAGTGTGCAGATTCCTCTTAATGTACCATGGTTGTAAGAAGTGCCGGCTTGAAACATTTTGTAAAATGCATCCACTGATTCTGAAGGCTAAGTCTTCGAGGGGGGAGTCGTGCCGGCAAAGCTTACAGGTACTTAGGCTTGACACTTAGGCTGATGGTTAGGTATGCAATAACAGGGGGACGCTGCCATCCTAATTCAGTCAGCCTAACACAGGGGGACGGCAAGCGTCTTAGGAGTCGCCGTGTGAAGACCTGTGTCTACATCCGCCGGGGCGCGGCCCGGAAACTACCATAAAGCCCCTTGGAACATGCTTGGGTGCTGTCTACGGGATCTACCTCGTATCCTTGTGCCCGTACAAGGCTTTGGGAGGGAGGCAGAATTTGGGAATCCTCAAAAAATAGGTAAACATCTGAAGTCTGCTTGTCGCTGGCCACTAGCCTTACCGTTGTTTAAACTGAATTAGGCAAAGCAGGGCTGAGCATTATTCCTACATCCTTCTTAGTTTGTGCGTTCATAGTGGATGGTGTTAACACTGGGGAAAAAATTACTCTGTAATACACATTCTCAGGCAAACCCTTTACCACATGGAGTCTGAGAAGCTGTCTAGCCCGGACCGCCTCAAATAGGGACGTCCGTATGTCCATGATTGACCTTGCTGGGTGAGGTAGTAGATCATTTTGAAAAGCTTTAATTGCCTCATTCCGACCCTTCTTTGGATTAGCAATTGGTTTAGCAATTACTTGAGCCGTGTCTCTAGACAGTAGAAAATACCTGAATTAACGTTGGGTACTATCTCACAAGAGGAACTCACGTTGGAGATCAATAGATTCAGGAGCTTTGAAAGGTTCCGGAAAATCTTTTAGTGCTAATTGACTGGCTGTAAGGAACTCAATAACGGCTCTGGGAACTCCCCCAGGCTGGGGCCTCAGCAAATCAAACTCCATATGGCGAGGTGGGGGAACCGCTAGGGAAGTGTTAGACGTTAGAGCAATGGCAAACTGTTGGACATCCTGATCCCATTCCACCCATGGCCCGTGTCCCACCTCCCCCAGGTGTGTTTCCCTTTGCCCCGCCGACAAGGTTACTGGAGATGTAATCAACTTCGGTTAATTTCGTCTAACCGAATTGTAACTGTGAACGCCGTAAGGTCGGGAGCAGTCGGGGCAAATAAGGTCTCCTGGGGAAGGAGGGGCAAGTTGCCTGGGCACATATACAAAATATTGATAGTTTGTGTTGTCTGGGAACGATTCTATCTGTACTTTCACCACCCTACCCTGGGCATCTTTTCCCTGAACTCTTTGTTTGTTCACCTCTATGGTCCACTCCCACGGTACTGGAATTTCCCCCTTTATGGATCTGTGACCCTCTCCCGACGTCGGCAGGTTAACCGGACACCACATGCTTACTGGTTCTTGCCAATGAGGGATTGCATCCCTTGTTTGATGTTACGATACTGAATGAGGGTGAAAGGCCGTATTGGAGCAATGATAAACTATGTTATCCGGCGGAGATTTAATAATTTCCGCCGGTGGACTAGATGTGACGTTAAACGTAGGCCTATTAGGCTGTGAAAAACTAGTGGCCGGCGTTGAAGCTGTGGCCATAGATGAGTCCGACAATACATTTACTTTAGCTGGTGACAAGGGGTGAACTGGTACGCTTGGCTGCATTACCATACTAATCAAGGTGACAGAAGGAAGTGGCTGAACGTCATCGTCCACGGCGGGAGAGCCGGAGAGGGCACAGATGCAACCGAGGGAAATCCCACCGCTGGGGGGGGGGGAGGGGGGAATATCGCGGGACCGTTTAGAGATGGCACACTGTTTCAACACTTGTTGTAATAGTTCATCCAAATGTTTCGCCATAACACATTGAGGGCGTGGTCTCTTGAGAGACTTGGATCTTACCTTTTCTACTGACCCGGTATCCTCAACCTGCCTACTAGGACCTGGTCTGTTGAGTGCCTTATCTACTTCCTGATTAGCCGAGGACTACAGCATTTCCCCCGGCAATTCTAAACTATGTGGTACCGGCTCCGATTGGATCGACGTTTCTGGTTGATCTTGCCCTTCACTACAAAAGGGGACAAGCTTACTAGGTGTAAGAATGTTACTTGTAGCACGCGCCTCTGAACTGGGTGTCCGGACACCCGCCGCTACATTGCGGGGCCGCTCAGGGGCAGACGCCGTAGAACCAGACAAATCTACCTCATCACAAGGTAAATGGCATTTAGAGAGAACTAATTTAGATCCATGCAGTAAATCCCTCTCCTTGGATCTAATCCCAACGTTCGACTGATGTCCCTCGGCGTCTGCCCGGAGGAGACCGGGGAAAAACTCCGGCGTCTCCGAGGCAGACGTTGACGGGACGGGTTGAGAACTAGACTTACACACTTGGGTGGGGGGGCTATCGTGCTCAGTGGACGAAAAGGAGGCCTGTGATGGACTAGACAATTTTCGCCTCTTGGGAGACCGCTGGTCCCTGCTCGAAGCCCTCTCTTTAAGTCGTAGGGGTGACTGCGATTGAGAAGGAGGCCGGGACTCCGGCGACTCAGAACGAGTTCTTCTCTTGGAGTGGGGAGGGGAGTGAACCTGACACACAAAAGGCTCTACCGAGAGTGCTGACTGACTAACTGACTGTGGGGAGTTAGTTGCAACAAGGGGATTTGACCGAAAACTTGGGGGATCTTCAAAAGAATAAAGGGAAATAAGCCTTAGCAGTTTGGCATTATCACAGAAATGTTCTACATCCGCCACCCTTGTGGTGTATGAAGAAAATGTATTCCTTATATCTATTAAGGCGTGCAAGCACGACATATCTTGGCTAGCGATCCATTCTTCAAAAAGGTCTGAACAAATTGGACATCTCCGAGAAGTCCACAAAAATCTTGACTTGTCTAGGCATTTCACGCATCTAATACACAGCTTGTGAGCTGTAACTGGGACCAGAAGGCAGGTAGGCGTGGCACAAATTGAAAACTGAGGCATGGTTACTGAACTCCCCTCCCCACCGGGAACAGATCCTCTGAAGTGTTGCTCAAGATGTGACGCGATCTGGAAATAGAAATTTCCAGGAATCAATGCTCATAAGGATAACCTGAGAGCTGTTAAACATCCTACCGACTCCTAAATGCCGGAAAACTAGTTGACCACTGTCAACTATATTGCCGCCGCCTGAGAGCTAACGTGAAAAACCCCACCCCCTGTCAAACAGGGTTTTCATGTGACTGCTTACCTGTGACATGGGTCACTGGCCCTAACCGGAACTCGGTCCTGTGTCTTCCTGTGGCTATTCACCTAGCTGGAGACACTTTTTTCCCTTACTTGCGCCGCTGAGCGGGGCGAGGTAAAGGGACTGTCCACAGGGCCTATGGCTATTCTATTAGCCGGACCAACTGCTTGTTTACCTCTTAGTTCTGCCGGGCGGGCGAGGTAATGGACTGTTCACAGGGCGAGTCAAAATCCGGTCAACAAACCGACCTTTTCCGCCAGACTAGGCATGTCCACCGCAAAAGGTGTGTAGTGGCAGACTACATAGGGTTGGCTTTGCCCGGTCACTGGCACGGCGGGAACAAGACCTCGATTCGCAGAACGAGGTCCGGCGGGACAAAAAAACAACCACGGAGAAGTCGCCTACAACAAAGATGACTAAACCGCAATACCCAAATCAATATAAAGGACGTCTCCTAGGCTCCCAACAACACGTGATCGACACATGAAAAACCAGGGGGGCCAAGAAAAGGGGAACATATATCACACATAATATGGTAAAGATAGAATATACCCCTAATAGCTACTGAGGCTAGCCACGAGGCTTGAAGAAGCATCCTGAATGAAGGCACCCACACCTGGAGACATCACAGCCACAGCATGAAGAGAAGAGGCCCACGAGAGGGGCCCGCTTACAGACTCGTACGCTAGAAGGTTCCGCACCACGTGTGACAACCCTTAAACTAACACGTCTGCTATAATAACAAACAAGCGACATCCTTATCACGATGTAAGACGCATGATACTCTGCGAAGATAATAGCCTCCTAACTAGAGTAAAACAATAGCTAAGGCGCAGCAGAAACAAAATAACAAACCATGCGGTGTCGGTCCTGGAGAACACATAGGCGCCTGCAACACGTACCCTAATTTAAACACTCCTTGCGGGCATACCAATGGGGCAGCCTGAGCTAGCTAGTGTAAACCCTGTTCAATACAACTCAGATATGAGTAAGGACTCACGAGAATTGCGCGAACGAAGAATGTGGCGGAGCTCAGGCAACACACTTCCAACCCGGATGCCCGCTGGGAAGAGAAGGACGTATGGACGCATAGAGAGTAGCGTCAGGGATCCACACATAAGAAATCCACCGAGATGGAAAGCTTAGTATAACACAGTTTAAGTATATTTTCTCTTTTATTTTTTACAAAGGTTTTTTCGTAGTGGGTACCCAATCATCAGACGATTCCATAAGAGAATAGGCGTTACACTTATGACGAGTACTCCTTTCTTCCCCGCGCGGCAGATTCAAAACTGGCGACCGCGGGCGCTTGAATAGAGACTATTATGTTAATAGGCATATCGTCAATGATGCAGGGGCCACTATTAAATAAGAGGTTATACAGTATGATTAAACTTATTAAATCAACAAATGGTATTCAGTAGTGTATTTGGACACGGCTTTTATATACACAAAGGTTTTTCTTCTCTGTAAATGTTGTTCTTATGTAACCTCGTTCAACTTTAAATTCTAGTTCTCTTGGTATGCATATTGTCTTGTGCTAACATGATATGTTGCTTAGGAACTCGAAGTATATCTCTCTCTCTCTCTCTCTCTTTCTCTCTCTCTCTCTCTCTCTCTCTCTATATATATATATATATATATATATATATATATATATATATATATATATATATATATATATATATATATATATATATTATATATATATATATATATATATATATATATATATATATATTCTATCCATTTACTCAGGCCCAATCCCCACTTTTCCTATTATTTGTTTCTGTTTCTTCTTTTTCCTTTTTTATTTTTTTAGTTTATTTTTTTGGGGGCCGACTCAAGACAGAACAAGAACAGGGAAAACACAAAACACAACAGAAAACAATAAACACACAAAGACAAAACACAAACACACACACATCTAGGTCATCCAGGAGAAGACCCAGAGACCAGGGTCACCAAGGTCCCTCCAGCACTCCCCCGGCCCCCAACCACCTGGAGAGGTTCCGAGCTCGGCAGGCAGACATGAAGCGGAGCTGAAGCCACAAGCCCATATATATATACTGTATATATATATATATATATATAATTTTATATGCATATATATACTGTGTATATATTTATATATATATATATATATATATATATCTACTTGACTGGAGAAGTTGAATTCACTTTAACACATGCACAAAAGGTAATAGAGGATAAATATAACACAGCGTACATTCATATATTGTATTCACAACACATAGATATCATATTTCAATAGTAGATAATGGTATATAATTATATATAATTATTATGTTCTCTCCACTAACCAACTCTACTCCTAAACTTGATTAATGAAATTAACAAACACATAAAAGACGCACGAACGAGATTCCACAATATTCGATCACACTTAAGACTTTGCCTGTATATAATAGTTGAGCACTCCTTTCAATCGAGGTATGACACTCGTACTTTTCAGATCACATGATGCAGGAATATTTAACTAAGTACTTTCCTTAATAACTGGATATCACTAGTACTTTTAATATTTTGCTTGTATGAATAATTAGAACTTTGAATTAAGTACCTCCCTAAAATAAGCGGGTATTACAAGTACTTCTTATGTGGTTCAAATAGTATAATAACCATATAGAATAATTCATTCAAGTACTTCCTTGTATATAAGGCACGTCACTAGTACTTCTAAGATTTCACTGATATGATTAATTAAGCTTTAACACTAAGTACTTTCATAAATAAATGGATATCACTAGTACTTCTTATGCGTTTCAATTAGCATAAGACTATTATATAATGATTTAATTAAGTACTTCCTTTTATCTATAAGGTGCGTCACTAGTACTTTTAAAGGGGTTTCACTGTATATTATATTAATTAGCACTCTGTAGTCTTCTGGTGAGAATCTGGGCCGTGGTGGTGGTCTTTACCTGGCTGGGTGACAGTGGATGGAGACTCGAACTCTTGGGTGTTGGGTCTTAAATAATACGTACAATAATTATGCCAGTGCATCTGTACAGTATTAGCGAGCTAACGTAGGAGAGAACTCACTAACTACTCTGACCGTTATAAGAGTTTTGATGCAGACCTTCCAGTACTCTTGGGTGTTGGGCCTTGAATGTCATGTACAATATACCAGTGTATCTGCAACATGTCATCGAACTAACGTAAGAGGGTTGTTTATGATGCAACGACTCTTACCTGTTCTGACCGTTATAAGAGTCTTTCAGTGACTTTTCCTTTTCCGATATCATACCCCAGAACCAGTCCCTGGGATTCCGTACCGGATGGACTCTATTGCAGAGTGCCGTTATGCAGAGTTGCTACGGTATCTCGCAGAGCCCTGCCTTATAAGAGTCCTGCCAGTGCACGAACTTCTAGTAAGACAGGGGTGGTTTACTACCAATAAAGCGCTTGACAAATCAGCATTCTTTATTGACAGTAACGTCAGTATCAAGGCAGAGGAACGGATCCAGTGAGATCTAGTAACAAATTCCTTTGATGACCCAAGATGTTAAATAAGATTGATAGCAAGGCTTTACAACCAGTGTGGTCAGGCTCCTGCTTCAATATTAATTACCTAAATCTTCCAGCTTATATCTACCTTCCAGTGCGAGGTATCTAACAGGTGTCCAACTGTAACAATCTTCGCTTAGCCTGTGATAGTCATACCTTTCTCTGCGTTCCACCTGGTGTTCCTTCTCCGGCTAATAAGGGCACATGTGCAGGGGGCGGGGGGGGAGCTCCTGGGGTGTTTGGGGTAGTCACTCCTAGCCTCACTATCATGGTGGCGATGCGGCTTGGAGGAAGAATGGCGCGTGGAGGTGTGGTGTTTATGGAGCCATCTTGTTGGTTTCCTTTCTTTGGCAGCATTCCTTCTCTTTTGGGCATCAGGGTTGTTGATCGTGACAGTGATATTCTTGCCGGGTGTTGGAATGATGCAACGGCTATTGTAGCGACTCGGGCACATCTTGGTGCGGTGGTGGTTCAAATAATTCAAAATATTAATTCAACATGCAATAATCAGCCAAGTATAGTGACATTTTTGACAATTTTGGGGAAAATAACCAAATTACACTCCTGCCAGAGAGGTTTTCTATTACTAAGCTGTTAGAGAAAACCAAGTTATATGGCAAGCTCATGTAAAACATCTTGGTGCAATGTCTTTAAAAAGCGTTATACCAATTTGTTTAAAGAAAATCCATGATATTGGGGGCCATGGGGGGGGGGGGGGGGCTAGGGACGTAATATGGGTGTTTATGCCCTCATATGATAGTTTCTATTGTTTACAGAAGCCTTTTAGACAAACAACACCAACAAAATAAAACAAATTGGGCAGAGGGTAAAACATTTCGTTGATTGGGGGTTGTGGTTGAACCCCCGTTCGGGGGGGTTATGGATGCGATATGTTTTTTTTTTGCCCTCCTATGCTATTCTCCTATGTTGAAAGAAGCATTATAGAAAAAAAAATCAAGGTTCAGACTTGGTTCTGCCTCCCCTTAATTATATAATGTATGTTCATCTTTTATTTTCTGCTTATGCAACCTCGTTCAATTTTAAACTAACTGTAGTATTGGTATTCATGTGATCTAGAATACAGAAGCGTCATATACATAATAATAGGTTGTTTTGGAGCATTCTCTCTCTCTCTCTATCTCTCTCTCTCTCCATATTGTAGGCAAAATATGTTTTTGCTTACAAGAGTTTATTGCTTAGGAGTTTCAAGTTGTATTTATAACCTACAGGCATATATATACAGTATATATATATATATATATATATATATATATATATATATATATATATATATATATTTGAATATAGACTAATGTGATACCGGTATATCCTTTATATTTCGACTTACACCAAAAATTACGTTATTCTAAACACTGCACCACACCACTTCACAACCTTTCCATCCCATTCTGCTTCGTGTTATCATTACAATCTTATTTCCTTAATTACACCTCCACTATCACCACAACTACACAAGCCTCCTTCACTAATCTTATATATACAACCGAGCAACACCACCACCACAACCAACCAACCCAATTTCACCCCATTACTCAAATTACTTCCACCACATATAAACGCCATCACAACCACCCCTATAATCACTTTCTCTCTCCAATATCTACAACCAGTGCCTTCCTCTTCTATTGTAAATAACCAACTACACAACATCCTCTACTTCCACCACAATCACTTCTACCACTAAATCGCAGGGTGTCAAACAAAAGCTGAGTCCATTATTGTTACTCTCCACTATTGTTTATGTAAAGATATAATTATGGTTTATAGTTCAAAATATGTCTTTGGAAGTGATATAATAGCCCAAACCATACTATTGCATCTTAATGTTCTTGTATTCCTTCTCATACTCATATACTGTAAGTCTTTAAACAAAATTACTCCGGTTTGACACCCTGCTAAATCGTCACCACAATCATCACCAACTTCCCTGCGTTCATAAATTACTATACCTTGTTCATTATAGGTAGGCCAGAAAGCCCAAACTCAACCTCTCATGACTCTAAAAGTACTTGAGTAATTAAGCTGTTTATATCATTTAGAGAGAGAGTCAACCAGCAAAGAGGCGTGGAAAATTACAGCCCGTTTGTTTCAGCCCTTTCTGAGTTACAAGAGGTTAGAGTTAAGATTTCTGGCCTACTTATAATGAATAAACTTTACTACCGACTACTTATACGACCTACAATCCCCCCAACCCCCACATACAATAAACAATCACCCCATATTTACGACTTTAAATGCAGCAACAGTTCAATACCCCAATAACACATAATCAATACCAAAACAATACAGTCACCTAAATCAACACTTAGCCGACAGTACAACCAACAAAACCACAATCACTCTACCAGTATCATCGCCAATCTCCCTATTTTCTCACATACAGTACCATTTAATAC
>JBAKBP010036693.1:0-18127 GCA_037953745.1 Lithodes maja | reverse complement strand
GTACTCCAAGAAAAAGGCGGATGGGTGGACTGCGTCTACTTAGACCTTTCCAAAGCATTCGATAAGGTACCACATAAGAGATTGTTATCTAAGCTTGAGATGCTAGGATGTGTCAGGGGGAGTTTGCTGAAATGGATGGAGAGTTATTTAACGGATAGGGAAATGAGGACCAACATTAGAGGAACTTACTCATCGTGGCGGAAAGTTGAGAGTGGTGTGCCGCAGGGATCTGTGTTGGCACCTCTCATGTTCCTTATGTACGTGAATGACCTGCCGATAGGCATAAACTCTTACATGTCAATGTTTGCAGATGACGTAAAAATTATGAGACAAATAACAAATAAAAGTAGTTGTGAGGAGCTGCAAGGGGATTTAGATAAAATATACGAATGGAGCACCAAGTGGAAAATGAAATTTAATATAAGTAAATGCCATGTGTTAAATATGGGAAGAAGTGTGAATAGACCAAATTGGGAGTACAGGATGGGAGATAATATAATTAGCAAGGCCGAAAAAGAAAAAGATTTAGGGTTGATTATACAAGATAATTTGTCGCCAGAGAAACATATTAACAAGCTCTTTAGCGGAATGTATGCAATGGCCGGGAATATGAAAGTTGCTCTGAACTACTTGGATGAGACCATGGTAGCGAAAATTATGAAGAGTATGATTAGACCAAGATTGGAGTATGCAGCAGTGGTGTGGTCCCCGCATCTAAAGAAGCATATTCACAAGTTAGAAAGAATCCAGAGAGCAGTCACTAGATTGGTTCCAAGTCTCAGAGAACTGCCATATGAAGGGAGGCTAGACAAATTAAATCTACCGAGTCTAAAAGAGAGGAGAGAGAGGGGAGACATGATAATGATGTACAAATGTGCCCGGGGGCTGGAGAGGCTGGATAGGGAGGATATATTAATTATGGATACAGGAATAACTAGAGGCCACAGCTACAAAGTAAAAAGACCTACCTGCAAGAACGATATCAGGAAGTTTAGCTTCCCCTATAGATGTATTGACAAATGGAATGGGCTGGAGGAGGAGGTGGTAGGGGCAAGGAACATCCATATTTTCAAGAAAAAATTGGATAAAAAGTAGACTGAGAGACGGGACAACACGAGCTTAGCTCAACTCCTGTAAACTACAATTAGGTAAATACAATTAGGTAAATACAGTAGGGTCTCGTAAGATGCGAGATCTTAAGATGCGATTCGCATAAGATGCGAGGACCCCCAAATAATAAATAAATTATTTTAAGATGCGAGAATGACCATAATTTGCGAATCGGAGGCTCAAAGTGGGCTAAATCCGAGGAGAAACCTTAAGATGCGAACATTTTTTTTTAAATGCGAGCCTTAGGCGGGACGTTTTTCCGTATTTTTACGTGATCGTAAGATGCGAAATCGTAAGATGCGGACGCATCCATCGACCATAAACTCGCATCTTACGAGACCCTACTGTATAAGGCTCTCACGTCATTGACGGAGAGAACCATTACTAAATTAGGGTTTCTCTTGCTGTACTGTATATATCAAGCCAGTCTCAGTTACCCTGGTGGTCAAATTAGCCTACACTGGTTCGACCCCCATCCTGATACTAGTCCCTGGGTGCTGCGACCCTGAGAGACGTCACGAGGAGGCGGCATAATCGGGTTTCTCTTGCTGTACTGTATATACAGTGGAATCTCCAATCTCGATCATAATTGGTTCCCACAAATACCGATCGAGATTCGAAATATCGAGATGCGAAGTTAAGTTCTTATGGGAAAAAATACAATCGGTTCCAGCCACTTGCCGACTAACCTACATCAAATCTGTCAATTTTCACATATGCCCCCCACAATCACATGCAATATATAAAATATGTTTAAATAGATAAAATTAATAATGAAAGAGTTTTATTTTTACCTTATATTTATTGATAAAGAGGTTTGTGTGGTTGATTGTTGGTTCCGAGGCGAACGCAGTTAGGTTACTGCGTCTCCGCACCCGGCGCACAGTCACCGTCATCAATTCTTGCAATTGCTTCCCTCACCCTGTCACCACTAGTACCGGCATTTTATGAATGCGATAAAAAAAGGTCCAGGTAGACGACTTCACAATACAAGTTTTCAAGCGAATGGCGGATGTGTGACTGGTACACCAAGTGGCCGCTAGATCTACCGACTTCAATACATTTTCCATGGTATAAAGTTTAATCAAGTTTTCTTTTGTCTTTACTATTATTATATATTAGATTTTCCTCATACAAATAATAATGTATATTAAAACATGGTAAAGTAATTTTTATTACTACGTAAATGAAAGCGGCAGAGACAGGTTAGACTACCGCTTGAGACGATCGATACTAGCGGTACATTAGTATACAGGTGAACAAAACACAATGACTGTGAGGTTCACACATCGATTTGGTCAAGATTAATCTGTTTATATTAGTATATAAGCATCTAGCATCGATATTTAGCTATTAGCTATCGAGATTAACGTTTTTTCATCGAGATTTGTGATTGGGGAGAGCTTGAAGGTGGCATCGAGATGCGAAATATCGAGATGAGATTGATCGAGATATGTGAGCCTACTGTATATCAAACCAGTCTCAGTTACCCTGGTGGTCAGTAAGGCAGGGTTTATCATTAACTTACTCTTATGTAGGTTACCACACTTTCAATCACTTCCATATATTATACAGTTTACAAATGTTAATACTGTAGTCTTTTAAGGGGGAAGGGTCACTTTTTGGTCGATTTGTTAATGCATTTAGTATTTTTCTAGTTTACTCCCTAGACCTCGATCAAACTTAAAAAAACATCCATTAGATCCCCCTTTTAGATTAATTTGTACATTTTTCGGTAGAAAAAACGGTTCTTCCAATTTTACAGGCTCGCTATCGCTCGACACCTAAATGGCACAAAAGGTCTAAATATTGACAAAGAAATGGAGCAAAAGGTCTTAAAATCGACAAACTAATGGGGCAAACGTCTTAAAATGTCAAAACTAATGGAGAGAGGCAAGAGGAAGAAAGGGGACCAGAAAAAACAGCCATCTCCCCTTAACCCGGGAACTGCGGGCAGACTCTTAAGAGTTCCCCCGGCGGACTGCGGGGAGACTCTTAAGAGTGAGTGAAAAAAAAATCAACTTTTGACATAGATTTTTTTTTTTTTTTTTTTTTTTTTTTTTTTTTTATTGGCCCCTGGGCCATGCAAAATCTCAGTCCTCTACCTCCCCTCCTTCCCCACTTTCCTCCTCTCCTTCAGTTATCACCTATTTTCCCTGTTATTTCCTTATTCTGAGGTATATTTTCGTGCTAACATTAGCGAGTTGCAAGCAGGGTGTTGTCATCACTGATGGCAAGCGAGTGCAAGAGAGAGCGAGAGAGTATCGATCGACTGTGTCTCAGTGGCCTTGGGGGAAATTGGCGGGAATGCAGCTTGCCTCACCCATACATTATACAACTCGCGGGCTATATCTCCGGTTTTGACCATCCAAACGCTGTTTTCACTCGTTTTATTGTTGTTTCAGGTTAATACCTTTATAATCAACCCATAATAGGCGCATATGGATAAGTATTAATGCTATTAATGGCACAATGAATATTTTAGTGACGGAAACACCTCAAATACGTCAGCACAGGGGGACGTTTCCAATTACCCCCCATGCGCACTTGTTAGGTTAATATGTAAATAGTCTCATGTAACCAGTAACATGTAACCAGTCTATAACCTGTTCCAAATAGGTAGGCCAGAAATCCTGAACTCTAACCTTTGTAACTCAAAAAAGGCTAGAGCAAATGGGCTATGATATTCTACACCTATTCCCTGACTGACTCTTCCCAAATACTAGAAATATTAGTTGGATTACTCTAGTGGTTTGTGAGTTATAGAGGTTAATGTTCAGGAGTTTTGGCCTACTTATTTGGAAAAGGGTATAGCACACTTTCAATCACTTCAATATAAACAGTTAAAAGTGTTAGAAATAAAAATCGCCAAACTTATGTGCAGAACGTCTTAAAAACATGAGGGCGAAGGGGAGCCAGAAAAAACAACCATTAGTTTGGTGATTTTAAGACTCCTTTCTTAATAGTAGTATTAATTAAGGGGGGGGGGGGGGTTATTTATTGGTGGATTTATTTATATATTTATTATTATATGTTTTTAGTTTCCTCCCTAGGCCAAACTTATAAAAACATCCCCAACATCCCCCTTCTAGATAAAACGCCTTAACCCTATTCGGTGCAGGGTGGGCCAATTTCGATCCTCCCTGTTTTACTCCATTAGTTTGTAGATTTTAAGACCTTTCACCTCATTAGTTTGGCGATTATAAGATGCTTTAACCCAATAAGGTGTCAATTTTTCCTGGGCAAGCGACAGCGAGCCTTCAATTTGGGAGAAACCGGCCTTCAGCAGGGAAATTTTTCTACAGAAAAATTTACATATTTAGCTTGAATGGGGTCTGGGGGACGTTTTTTAGTTTGAAGGGGGTCTGGAGAGGCGTGTTTCTAAGTCTTGAGGTTAAACTAAAAACACTTTGTTCAAAAATTTCTAAAACAATGAAAACTCTCAATAATAATTAAAGCAAATACTGTATCATAATAACCCCCAAGACGTTGCACCTAATAGGGTTAATGGCCCAAGGCACAGATATAGCCTACAGGACGAAAACAGAAAACATAAACAGAGCTACATAGAGAGAGGAAGGAGAGCCAAAAGAATAAAGGTAAAGTTTGGTGGTGTGGGAGAGGAGATCATAAGACGCCTTCACCTTATTGATCCACTATAATCTCCACCATTATACTCCTTCACCACCACCAATAATTGCTCATTTTAGCGAATGTCTATGGTACGGTAGTGCTGCAGGTGAACCCTGCGAGCTACGAAGCTCGTTTTGGTGTCTTTTTGAAGCTATTTCCTTCTAGTTTTTGTCTGAATACATTTAATTTCATTCAGAAACTTGCCTGATTAATCAGGAGTGCATGAATAAACCCTAATATGGCGGAAATATGCCCGCAGCCAAAGTGTTAATTAATTCCAATTCAATTCATTATGGTCGATATTTCATTAAATTAAAATGCCTTTCGATTTTAAATAAATTTTAATCTACCATTGATCTACTGAAAATAACAAAAAATTAAGTTTCAAATTAACATCACATTCTTTAGTGCTCCACCACCACCCACATTATCACCACTAATATAGGTATAGTTTGGTAATGTGGGAGAAGAGATCATAGGAGACAGGTCAGCACGAAGCCAATTTCTACACCCACACACATCTTCAACACAAACCATACTATAGGTAGCACCAACGAACTTGACAATAATCTTGATCCCTGACTTCTCACACATCTCTACCACTACCAACACCACCACCACCACCACCCACATTATTACCACCAATATACTGTAGGTATAGTTTGGTTGTCTTGAAACTTGACTATATCACTTTAGAATGTAAGTGATGTAAATGTGAGGTACGTGGAGAGTAAGAGGGTGGTGAAGAGAGTAGTGAAGGAAAGTAAGAGAAGAGTAGATGAGGAATTTGGAAGGAATCTGAGTGTAAAATGGAGGGAGAGTAAGAAACTGTTCTGGAAAGAAGTCAAGAAAGTTAGGGAAGGTAGCAAGGGAAACAGTAAGGGTGTGAAAGATAAGAATGGGAGAATGCTAGCCGAGAAGCAAGAGAGAGTCGAAAGATGGAGGGAGTACTTCAGTGAGTTGCTAAATGAAAGGAATGAAGAGCCAGCAAACATAGCTGGATATGGTATGGGAGGGAGAAGAAGAGAAGTAGTGGAGGAGGAGGTGGGGATCAGGAGGTCAGAAGTGTGGGAAGCCATGAAAAGAGTGAAGTTGGGGAAAGCACCAGGAACAGATGGAGTGTGTGGGGAAATGTTGAGGTATGGTGGTGAGATAGTGATAGAATGGGTATGGAAAATGTGCAAACTAGCATGGGAGAAGGGGAGTGCACCCGATGACTGGAAGACTGGCATAATAGTCCCCCTATATAAGGGCAAAGGGGAAAGAGGAGTGTGTGGTAACCACCGAGGAATATGTCTTCTAAGCGTAGTAGGGAAGGTATACAGTAGGGTAGTGATTGAGAGAGTGAGAGTGAGAACGGAGAAATGGATAGGCGACGAGCAGGGAGGTTTTAGGAAGGGAAGAGGATGTGTAGATCAGATTTTTACCCTGAATTGTGTTGTGGAGAAGTATCTGGAGAAGAAACAAAAGGTGTATGTTGCCTTTATGGACTTGGAGAAGGCCTATGACAGAGTGGATAGAGAAGGTTTGTGGAAAGTACTTAGAATATACGGAGTAGAGGGCAAGTTGCTGAAAGCAGTGAAGAGCATGTATGAGGGTGCAAAGGCGGCAGTACGTGTGGAGAGTGAGCAGAGCGAGTTCTTTGACCTGAATGTTGGTTTGAAACAGGGGTGTGTGATGTCCCCGTGGTTGTTTACTGTATATATGGATGGAGTTATGAAAGAAATACTATCAAGAGCAGTGGATGTTGGTGTATCGCTGAAAAGGGAGGGAATTGAGTGGAAGCTACCTATACTGCTGTTTGCGGATGATACAGTTCTGATGAGTGATAATGAATGGGAGTTGCAGGGTCTGGTAAATGAGTTTGGAACAGTGTGCGAAAAACGGAATTTGAAGGTAAATACGGGGAAGAGCAAGGTTATGGTCTTCGAAAGGGGTGAAGTCACAGAGTGTGAGGTGAAGCTGAGCGGTCAGGCTATGGAGATCGTCAACTCTTTTAAGTATCTGGGCAGTGTGTTGAGTAAAGATGGGACTATGGATGAAGAGGTGCGGGAGAGGGTACAACAGGGGAAGAGGGTTGTAGGAACGCTAAAAGCAGTAACAAGAAATAGGGTGGTCAGTATGGAAGTGGAGAAGTCCTTGCATGACAGTGTGGTAATCCCGACACTGACTTACGGAAGCGAAGCATGGACGTTGGTTGAGAGACTCAGACCAAGAGTGAGAGCAGTGGAAATGAATTACTTAAGGAGTGCGTGCGGAATTACATGGAGGGATAGACAGACTAATGAGGAAGTAAGAAGGAGGTGTGGTGTGGAGGTAGATGTGCTGGAAAGTGTGAAAAGGAACAACTTGAGATGGTTCGGCCATATGGAACGTATGGAAAGCGAGAGAATGACTAAGAGGGTGTACGAGAGCGAGGTGGAGGGACAGAGGGGGAGAGGTAGACCGAATATGAGGTGGAAGGATGGAGTGAGGAACTACATGAATGAAGGCGGTGCTGGTTGGGGGGAGGGGCGTCGACTGACTGGGGACAGAGGTGCATGGGGGCGGTTCGTTCGTGGCCACCCCTTCGGGGATCACGGCGTCAGGCAATAGATAGATAGATAGAATGTAAGTGTTGATAAAGTACAGTACTGTACCTGGTATGTAAAATCAATGTATGTTATATGCCGAAGCAACTATATATTATCTACCCTGTACCGGTTTACAGGGGAGGGTTGTTATACCCAAACTGCCCATTGGTGTGTGTTGGGAGCAGGGGAGAGGGGTCAATTTTCTAAATCCCCTTCTCCCTTATGCTTATCCCCATTAGTTTTCAGATTTTAAGAGGTTTGTCCCATTTGTTTGTCAATTTTAAGACCTTTCGCCCTAATTCTTTGTCAATATTAAGATCTTTAATGCTACTCAGTGGTCTATATTTTTTTCCTTGGTGAACGATAGAGAGCCCATAATTTTGGAAGAACCGGCCTTTGGCCGTACAATTTCTCTACCAAAAAAATTACAAATTAATCTAGAAGGAGGATCTAATGGATGTTTTATTTAATTTTGATGGAGGTCTAGGGAGGAAACTAGAAAAAATAATAAAAATATAACTAAATAAGCAAATAAATAAGCCCACCCCCCATTAAATAGAAAGATATCCCAGGCGGATTTCTGAGTTACAGGCTTGACATCACTCTCGGAACCAAAAATAAACACCTGAATGGATTGTGGACTGAATCTTCTTGGTATCTAAAAACTAATGGGGTGAAATATTTTAAAATCTCAAAATCTATGGGCAAAACAGGGGATAGCCAAATTAACCTCCCACTGACCAAATAGGGACTTAAGGGGAGAATTCCACCTGAGGGATTTTTTTTCTGGACCCCTTTCTCCCTGTTGTTTAGCCCCATTGCTTTTGAGATTATAAGACGTTCGCCCCAATAGTTTGGTAATTTTAAGAACTGTCGCCCCATTTCTGTCAATTTTAAGACCTTTCGTGTCATTTAGGTGTCAATTTTTTCCTGGTGAGGCGGCCTTCGGCCGGGACATTTTTCTATCGAAAAATGTACAAATTTATCTTGAAAGGGGGTCTAGGGGGTGTAATTTTAAGCTTGATGGAGGTCTAGGGAACAAACTAAAAAACCTCCCCTTAACTTTACATTGACTACTTTAGGCTAAAGATTGCTTTCACATCCCAGGTACTGTACTGTACTTTATCAACAAAAGTTAGCCTGAAGAAAGTTTGCACCTAAATATATAATCTGTCTCGAGTCGGCCACCCTCAGAAAAACAAAAATGGGGAATGGGCTTGAGTAAATAATAAATAGATAGATAGAACAATAGTGTAATCATTAGAATTATGACAGAAAATGTGATTTATCCTGTAATTCAAAGATGTAGGCTATATGTATATACATACATACTGGGTGGATAGGACTCGTTAGCCTTGGTCAGCAACTCATCTAGGGGAGACAACCTTATACAAATAGTACAAAGGAAATCAAGCAACAACAGATCTAGTGACCCTTCTAGGTTGCTTGTCCTCCAAAACACTGAGGATCAAGTGTCCAAACAGTGGTTTAGAGTGGGTAAGGGAACATTGGAAAGGGAATTACTGCCCTGGAACTAATGTCTGTGGCAGGATTAGGAAGTTAGTAGGGGACAGATGGGTTAGTAACTGAGGGGGGGATAAAATAAAGTTATTCATTTACAAACGCAGTCAGTCGCGGGTTTGATGCGAGATATTTGTCTAGGCGGAGTTTAAATGAATCAACGGTGATGCAGTCTATAACGTTTCGGGGAAGCCCATTCCACAAGTTGACAACTCAATTGAAGAAGAAATTCTTAGATTCTTAGATAGAACTAAACTTAAAGATGCCCTTAAATTCCTCCTTTTCAATACTTATGTTAGATTCGGCCCGTACATTTTCAAACAAATATTAGGAATTCCTATGGGTGGCAATGCTAGCCCTTTAATTGCAGACATATTCTTGCTTGCTTTAGAATTTAAATATATAAAAGACTTAGTTGACAGTAGCAAGAAAAATAAAATCCCAGAAAAATTAGCACTTGCTAAACTGTTAAGTAATAATAGTAGATATATTGATGATATTCTTGTTTGCAATTTGTTAAATTTTATTCAAGTTGCTAAACTTATTTACCCTAATTCTATTCCCCTCACACAATGTAACGTAAATTATAAAGTTGAAAATTTTCTTGATATAAATATAGAGATTGTTAATGAACAGTGCATACTTAAAGTATATCACAAAGTTGATGATTTTAATTTTAACGTAATAAACTTTCCTTTCCCTAGTAGTAATATCGATAGTAAAATAACTTATAATTGTTTTTATTCCCAATTAATAAGATTTTGTAAAATCTGCACTAAAGTAGATGACTTTTGGGCTAGAGCTAGGTTACTATACAGACTCTTAGTGGACAGAGGTTTTGAGGCAAGTAAATTGTTCCATAAATTTAATCTTTTTAGGGTCAATTATTGTGACTGTATTCTAAAATTTGACATCAATAATTTTAATCAAGCATTTTTAACTTGAAGCTTCTTGTATAACCTCTGCTTACTTTTTGTCTGTATTTATTGTTTTTTGTCTGTATTTATTGTTTATCTTTTTCTTTTTCTTTTTCTATTATTAATATTAATATTGATGATTTTTTAAATTTATTGTTCTTGTTAAAAGAGTACTCTTTGTTTAAATCTGTTGTTAATTCATATTTTGCAATTATTTGTCTTTATATTATATGTATTCATTGTCGATAGTATCAATTGCTTACTTTTGCGATTTCCTTAGTTTATTTGTGCTATAAATGTAGGTTATTTGTGGGGTAGTTATTGATAGGGGTCACTTGAGGCATGCTATGCTTACAGGTACCTACCCGATAGCACTATTGTTAGTGAGTGCTGTACTGTATTTTATATATTATTTTGTAATAGTATAGATATCTTATCAATATTTGTATTTTGTACTATTGTTAATGTCTTGTCATGTTGCAAATTTGATTTTAAATATTTTGACACTTAACATTTAGTTTCTTTATTCATGCAGAGTTTAGTAAAATTTGCCAGAACGTCCTGGACTTCCCAAACTTGACTACTTCCTTTAACGTGACGATAGTGCGTTGTTATATGTGCGATTAGTTTGCTTGGGAAACAGATTAACTTGCTCATGTAGTAATGTACACCCTATGTGGTGGATTGTGTTCTTTTATTTAATAGTTTTCATTTTAGTAAGCGTTGTTTCCACATAGCGATTTTGATAATTTAATTTGACTTTATATTGTCCTTGTCCCAATTTTGGTTTGTTTAGTTTGCAAGTTTTACATTTTAATTAAAAGATTTACCAATAATTTTGCAACCGTTTCCCCGCGTGTAATTAGATTGGTCGATAGTGAAGTACTTACTACAGTTCATATTGTCGATGCCTTTGATGATTTTGAACACTTGAATTAAGTCACCTCTTAATCTGCGCTGGGTTAAAGGAAATAGATTTAATTCTCTAAGACGCTCTTCGTATGGTTTGTTCTTTAGGCTAGGTATCATTTTGGTAACTCTACGTTGAACTCGTTCTAGCTTGTTTATATCTTTTTGGTAATAAGGGCACCAGGATTGAACGCAATATTCCAGAAGAGGGCGGACTAAGGAATTGTAAAGGGTTAGGATAACTTCTTTGGATTTATGCTCAAATGACCTGCCTATAAAGCTAATTATTTTGTTTGCCTTCTTAACAACTTCTGAACATTGTTGACTCGGTTTTAGGTTACTCGATATTGTTACTCCCAGATCGGTTTCTCTGTTTACATTCTTAAGCTGAGTGCCATTCATCGAATAGTTTGCTTTCTCATTTAGGTATCCGATATGTAGTACTTTACATTTATCCGCATTGAAACTCATTTGCCAAATTTGGGCCCAACATGACAATTTATCTAGATTGTGTTGCATATCGTCAACTTGTTCTTTTGAGAGTACGCTATATGCAATTTTTGTATCGTCAGCAAATTTTGAGATTGTACAGGTGAGACCTTCATCTATGTCGTTGATGTAAATTAGAAAGAGAATTGGTCCTAGTACCGATCCCTGGGGTACCCCGCTACTTACATTGGTCCATTTAGATGCCTTACCGTTTATGACTACCTTTTGCTTTCTGTTGCTGAGCCAATTTTCTATCCATTTCAACACACCGTCTTGTATTCCATGCGCTTTTAGTTTTAGCAGTAAACGTTTGTGGGGAACTTTGTCAAAGGCCTTTTGAAAATCAAGGTATATAATATCTACAGCTTTACTCTCATCGTAGAGGTTGAGGATATCGTGGAAGAAGTCTAAGAGGTTTGTTAAACAGGAACGTTTTTTACGAAAGCCGTGTTGAGTATCTTTAACCCTTCCTTCCCGGATGCCCTCATGTACGCCCATAAAAAAGCATGTAACAGGTACCCGGAAGGCCTCATATGCACCCACGACGTCACAGCCTGTGAGCTTGCTGTGCGAGGCGTCGGTCCGACGCATGTAAACAACAGCCGGCTGGACCGACGCTCCGCATCTCCGGCCACAAGAAGGAGAGCGTCGCTTGTTCTTGTGTGCCTGTATGTTGTTGTTCAGTATCGAAAAGTGGTGTAAAGTGGCTGGTTTGGCCATAAAGTTATCTCCAATGAAATCATCATCACAGCTCACCCAGTTGACTTAGAGAGCTCTACTTAATGCCATTTTACAGGTAAATAACACAGCTACGCTTGGGGATGCGCGGGAATGCGGGAAGCAGTCTGATTAACGAATATACGGTAGCCTAGCCTAGACGTTTTTCGGCCAAAACACCCGGGTTTCGAGGAATATATATATAATACATAACCGGGGCTGGAGGGTTAACCCTTCCTACCCGGGCTGCCTTAGGTAAGGACAGCACGAAAGAAGGGCCGCTACCCGGTATGCCTTATCTAAGGCATGAGCTTAATAGCCTAATTAAGCTTGGTCCGAACGCCGTGCGTACGACGTATGTCAACAAACCCAAGCGTTCGTCACCGCACCTCCGAAATCAAGAAGGAGAAGACTCCTTAATGTTATTGTTATGACGTCATGACGAAATTAGTGTCTAAAAAGCCCCCATATTGGCAACATCTCTGCAATATTGGCTCCACTGAAATCGTCATCACAACTGAACCAGTTGACTTACAGAGCTCTACTCAATGCCAAAATACAGATTGAAAACCGCACTACGATTATAGATGAGTGGGAAAGTTCTAGCAGTGAAAATAAACATAAATACGGTAGCCTAGGCCTAGACGTTTTTCGGCCATATCGCCCGGGTAGGGGCGACCGTCATTAGCTAAGACTGCCCGGGTAGGAAGGGTTATGTATGTTATTTTCCTCTAAGTGATTTACGAGTCTGTCTCGTATGACCGTTTCTAGCATTTTACATACAACTGAGGTTAAGCTAATTGGACGATAATTACTGGGTAGGGATTTGCTGCGACCAGAGGAGGTTGGCTTCAATTGTAAACAGTTTACTTGGAAAAACAAGAGTCAGCTTAACCCTTCGACCCCGGGTGGTACACGTGTGTACCATTTTTTTTTGGCCCGAGGAACCCGGGTGGTACAACACTGTACCATTGCTTGCGTGAGTGCTTTTCGAATGGCGCGCGTACAAATTTTGCTCCGTGGTCACCAGGCGGCGCTACCAGACAGCATGTACGCCAGTCTCTACCCTGCCGCCAACATGGATACTAGCCCAAAAAGTGATTCCCTTGTGTCCGATTCCACACTCCCTTCGACGCCTGCCCATGTTCGTCGCGCCCTAACGCAAATGCACGCACAAGATGCGTTGACTCCCGGAGGTATTGTTACGACCGGGCACTCAGGTACACTAGGGCTCTTATACAGGACTCGAGTATGGCTCGCTGCCACAACGGAAACACACGATCCCAACCCCAGAGTACTGCCAGCCGAACAAAAAACGCCACTACCCTCCAGAGTTCTATCTGCTATAACGGGGTATACAAGAACTCGGTACTAGCGTTTCACACAACAGACTAATAACAAGACGGGAGTTATCTAGTCTGGTCAACAATCAAACAAAGAAGAAAGTACTACAACACTAAAGAATAGTGTTGGCCGAAGCCGAAGTAATCCACCCTTGAACTAAGAACTTAAGAAGTCCTCCACCCTCTACTTCGGATCGGCACTATTACGTTACGTTAAACAATAGTCCTCGAGCATCAAGCAAGGAATCTTCTGATAAGTTAGATGCTTCTCGAATACTCATAAGAAGTAAGTATCGGATTTTGAACAGCAATTTAATGAATAACTCACTGGTAATTAAAGGCTTTAAATTGACATAAGAAGAATTATAAGAATAAGCAATAGGATATGGCAAACATTAAGAAGAAGTACTCCGACAATGCACTGGCAATAGCCTACTAAGATTGTGCTCGTGGGCCACTAATCTCTGAAGTAGCTAAGCGTGCCACACATGAAATCAATAGTGCTTAAACAATAATATACATAAGGAGAAGCTTCAATACTATGCTGTATCTGCTGGTCGAGCAAAGTCTAGCTGGGATATCTAAGGTTAAGAGACAATGGCTGAGCAAGCGGCTCGTAGCCTAGCGAGGTCCTTAAGACTGTGCGGCCAAATTACGGTAATTGACGGGATGCTCTCTTGAGAGATCCAGATCACTAGTATCTGGTTCTCTCCTGGCGATCCTCTCAAAGTCAAGCAAATGAGATAGCACAGTGTTGGGTGGCACAGGCAAAAGCCCTCACTCGCAACACAGTGCTAAACTCCCACGGTACACAATCAAAAAGACCCCCTAGGCTTCCCACGTCTCCGTTGCAATTGTGCTGGTTCAACCAACCTAGCACTCATAGGAAATCACAACTCGAGGAACCCTATCCCAGTCTAGCATTACCTAAACCAGCAGAAAACAGGAACATGAATAATAGTACACAGGGAAATACATATACGAGTGCAACAAACATCAATCAATCCTATTCTAGTTAACCCTTCCAAAAATAGGCTATCTAACAGGCACTTATCTCGTGAGAACTCAAGCGATAATACTTTGGCTGACTAAATCTGCACCAAAGGGGTCATTGAGGTTATAAAGGGTCGAGAAGGGAAGAAGATAGGCTGTTCAGAGAGTAGAGAAAGTTCACATCAGTCGGAAGAATATATATAGTTGCAAGGGATATGAGAGGTCGCTTTGCCTGATGAGTTCTGAAGCATGGTGGCAAAAACCTCTCTTTTTATACTCGGCCCTCTAGCGGCATATCTCAAACTACTTAAGGACCGCCCACTGGCAATCATGACGTCATATTCTCTCAATCTGGGATTGACAAAGAACTTCCCACGCGCTGAAAGGGAGGAAGGGAGGAGGGAATTAGGCCTACCGGCCCGCGTGGCGTACACACTGATCCCCCGCCACGTAATATCTCTCCTCTCATCATTACATACAAGTCCCACACACAATACTTATATCTAATGATATAAAATAGAACTCGTTGACTTAGAAGAAAACAAAATACATAATGATAATACTTATAGTACAACGGTTCACATAAACTGAGTTAGGAAACTCTACACAGACTACAGCCAAAGTTCCTGCCCTGACGATCCTAGCGAGAGTGGGGCCTGACTGGGCGTTCTGTACAGCATGCTCATACTCGACATGCGTCACACCTCCCCCAAGATTTTACTTGCTCAACCCTGAGCTAAAATCTGATATACAGAACCCCATCAAACCCCTCACACCCAGCGACCGCATGGCACTAAAACAACGCTGAGTTTATCACTAAAACACATCTTATAAAAAAAAATTCACATTTCATAACTCCTCCCAACAATAGTAAAAGACACAATATCATGCTCCCAGAGCGAGCTTACAGCAGCTCAGCCGTTTGATAGTTCGTGGACTACTCAAACCTTATAGGCTATGACAAACTTATACAATTATCTTCATCAAAAAGAAAGAGTTTTTATATGATTTTTATATTTTAATATGTTTTTTTCCGGCTGCACTATAAGGGCAGCCTATTTTCTTCTATACCAAACGCTCAACAATCCTGCTTTACGACCCAATACGCTGGGCTACAACCGCGAGCCAACAAGCACCAAGCGCAAAATACTACTCAAACCAAAGCAGGAGGCTACCCGTGTGTCAATTTACCCAGGATCATATACCCCTGAACGACCACATGCAACCTCGTTGTCACAACCGGCAATATGGCTTATGTCCAGGTTATATACCAATAACCTTAGTGACCACCTGGTCAGCCTCATATTCCGATTGTGAAACGGGTCCAAGATCTTGAGAGGGTAATGATCTGGGTAAACTACACCGACCGGACCATAGGCTGGAACATAGATCTCGAAATGCCCCAGCGCATCATTGTCCTTTTCACTTTCATTCATCAGGCTCTGACACGTTGCTGGTGCATTCTTAAGTCCGTAGGGCATAACATTGCACTGGTAGGTACTCCCGTCCACAACAAAACCACATACCTCTTTAGCGCGCTCGGACGAAGTTACACGCAACGACCACTCACGACATTCCTTATCCCTCAGATCCTTCGTCCACACGTAATCCAGCTCTGCTTGCACCATAGGCTGTCGAGCAGGATTTATACGGCAGGGAATTAAACTGAGCCTTGCACTATCTCCAGCCTGCATGTCGGATTCTACCCCGTACCTCAGGCCTGGAGAAGCAACAAACATGCGAAAGTACTGCCATAGCCTAGTAAATAACTGCCTTGCACTGTCTCCACGAACAACATGCCTTGTGCCCTCCCACAACCCAGCCGAGACCGCAGCTTCTAACCTGTAGTCTCCCTCCTTCTCCACCTTCGTCCCTAGAACAGCCAGGTCATGAGAGGGACAATCAGTACCACCCGTGCAGTCACTCCCACAGTTCATTATAGCTAAGGCTTCCCCGCCGATACCGTACATGCGCACCCCCACATTCCTTGTGACGACATCTGCCTGCGCAGCATCACCGCTTTTAGCGACATGGCCAGATACAGTCGGTCTGTGGTAGGGCTGTTGCATTAGACTAGAGCAGCATTGGGAGGCTATGTGACGACCGGGCACTGCGATACCACAGCCGACCCTACCAATCTGCTCAATGTCCTCCTTTTGACCACCACCCTTGGCAGCCATGGGTCGACCCTGACCTGGCAACCATGCCAAGGCCTCGTCGCCCACCTTAAACCACCGAAACAACGAGGCTAACGGTCTTTTAACAGTCACATGACCTGCCTGCGGAACATCTCGCACCGCCCGAGTTGTGAGACTCAGGGGCTCGGCACGACCAGTGGGGTATGAACCGAGCTGGTGCTGGAGTGCTGCACACTGCTGCTCAGACAGATGCTCTAGCGCTTCCACAGCCACCAGACTCGTGTCCCCCGCCCACTGCTTCGCCGAGACATGACAATCCCTACTCTCCTCCACCTGTGCCCTACTGCCCCCCTCTCCTTCTCCACCTTGGCCGCGGCAGACCAACGCAGGGACAGTAGGCTGCTCAGGTGGTTGCCTCACAAACTCCTCCAACAGGTTCACATGACATGCTTCCCCGTCCTCGTGTTTAATCTCGACAGCACCATTACCACACTTCTGAACTTCCGGATCCTCCAACTGCAGTTTACAAATATCTGAGGGAACCAACCTGTCTAGATGCTTCCGAAGCAACCCAAGTCCTTCCCCAATATCAAACTGAGCAACCCTTTTTTCTCTCCGTGTGCAACGTTGCTGCCCCGGAGTCTCTTCCGGCCCTACCTCCTCACTAGCTGTGACAGGTCCTGGGGCCTCTCCAGACTCTAACATAGGTGCCAATACTGAATCACCCAGGAGAGCCGCCGAGTCAAAACTCTTAAAACCAACTCCAGCTTTAGCCTCCTCCTGTTGATCGTTCCTCTGCTGGTCTGAAGACGGAGGACTAGGCTGTGACACTTTATCTGCCCGAGCTCGGGTGACAACACACGCCATGGGTTGTGTCTGGCACCGCTCGACCCACTCTTGCTCTTCCCTACTCACGTCGGCCGTCCTCTCGGCAACGACTAAGGGTAGAACCTCAGAAGCGGGCATTGCAAAGTCGTTGCCGAGAAGAAGGTCGACGCCCTCCACTGGCAGTTTCTCCACAATCCCAACATCCAATTCACGTGCCACACCATCCACCTCCAACTCCAACCGCACCAGCGGGTATGACCGAGTTGCATTAATACCCTGCACCACTACCACCCGAGCCGCATTTATAGGGTAGCCAGTCAAATTGTTCATCAGAGTCTGGGAAGCACCTGTATCACGCAAGACCTCTACTCCATGCTTGCGCCCCGCCCACATCACGCAACCCCGTCCTCTATGGTCGCAAAAAACATCCTGAGCAGGGTTCGAGCCTCTCAGGTGTTTCTGCATTGGCTGTGCCTCAGCCTCTGACGAACTGCCCCGGGCAAACTCAGAAGACTTCGGAGACACACCAATGTTGCAGGCCAAAGACACAGCTGCTGTAGGTGGTTTGCTAGGACAGACTCTTGCAAAGTGCCCCTTTTCATGACAAAGATAACACTCCAACTCCCCTCTGGGCTTCCCTTGGTACTGGGAAGGGCCCGGCCCCTTCTTAAATGGGACGGTGTTAGTCTTGTGGTCAGTCTTGGTATCATAGCTCTTGTACTTGTTTGCATAATGTATATCACTAACTCGGGGGGGTGGGGTGTCACGCCCCTTGTTACCTGCCTCACTACGCTGGGCAGACCCGCACCCACGAATTAATGATAGCCGGAGGTCAGCCATCTCAGCTGCCTCCTGTAGAGTTTTAGGGTTCTTTTCTTTAATAGTTAAAGTCATATCTGCACCAGTACACTTATAAAACTGCTCGAGCAGAAACAGCTCAGTCAACTGTTCGGCCG
>JBAKBP010036692.1:0-18127 GCA_037953745.1 Lithodes maja | reverse complement strand
GTACACTCAGAAGTTTGGCAGAACCGCCCCACCGCTCGGGCAAACCACGTTTAAATATAGCCTTCAAACCTTTCTTAGCATGTCGACTGACTCGTAGCTCAGTTGATAGAGGTTAGGCCTCATAAACAGGAAAACCTGTGTACGATCCCACTCGGATCTAGTGTATTTTAAATTTTTATTTTGTTATTTTAGTTATATAAAATAAGAATATATTAGGTTAGCTTAGGTTAGGTTAGGATCTAGTGTATTATATATTTTTATTTTCTTATTTTCAGTTATATAAATTATAAAATTAGATTATATTAGGTTAGGTTTGGTTAGGTTAGGGTAGGTTAGGCTAGGTTAGGTTAGGTTAATCTAATATAATATGATTATGGTGGGGCAGTGTTGCCAAACCTCTGAGTGTACAGTGGTGCCGTGTGTCCGGTTTGCCTAAACTGACGACCAAAACAAATTTCGCCCCCGGGCCAGGCGCCTGATAGACTATTATCTCTAGTCCAACTGGTGCCCGAGCCCCTCTCCCTACGACCACGTTATCACTCATCTATTCACAAGCATTCTCCATTCATTCCTATTCATTACCACTTCTATTACCTGTTCTTCAGTCATCTTTCTATCTTCCAACATTTTTATTACACCATCTCTCCATCTCCTCCAAGGTCTTCCTCTCAATCTATTTCCCCGTGTTACTGACTCATATATTCTCCTTGTAAGCCTTTCATATATCATTCGTTCAACATGTCCGTACTAGCATAGCACCCTTCTTTCCACTCTGGCAAATAAAGGTTCCTGTTGTCCCACTCTCCTACGTACCTCTTCATTCTTCAATCTTCCTATGCGTTACTCCACATACAGTATACTCCTTAACCTAACAAGTGCGCACGGGGGTAATTGAAAACGTCCCCCTGTGCTGACGTATTTGAGGTGTTTCCGTCACTAAAATATTCATTGTACCATTAATAGCATTAATAATTATCCATATGCGCCTATTATGGGTTGATTATAAAGGTATTAACCTGAAACAACAATAAAACGAGTGAAAACAGCGTTTGGATGGTCAAAATCGGAGATATAGCCCGCGAGTTGTATAATGTATGGGTGAGGCAAGCTACCTTCCCGCCAATTTTCCCCAAGGCCACTGCCACACAGTCGATCGATACTCTCTCTCTCTCTCTTGCACTCGATTGCCATCAGTGATGACAACACCCTGCTTGCAACTCGCTAATGTTAGCACGAAAATATACCTCAGAATAAGGGAATAATAGGGAAAATAGGTGATAACTGAGGGATAGGAGGAAAGTGGGGAAGGAGGGGAGGTAGAGGACTGAGATTTTGCATGGCCCAGGGGCCAAACAAAAATAAAAAAATAAAAAAATAAAAATATTTGTTTTTGTTTTTTTTTCGATGTCAAAAGTTGATTTTTAATTTTACTTACTCAGGAGAGTCTTCCCGCAGTCCGCCGGGGGAACTCTTAAGAGTCTTCCGGCAGCTCCCGGGTTAAGTAGCTTATCTCAATCACAATCAACCTGTTTTTCTCTTGTACATTCAGACCCCATGTCTCAGCCCCATACATTATTGTTGGTACGTTAGTACAACTATCCCTTGATACATTGTATTTTTAGCTTTAGGTTAAATGGTTTAGGTGTCTAAAAATATGTGTGTGATAACCCAGGTTCGAATCCCGGTGGATCACATATATGCTTTCATCAATTTCATTGGAGGTGTTGAGTGGTGTGTTGAAATTAATAAAAAATAGATTATCAGTAGGTTCAGGGATATTTCGTAGCGAGGCCGTTCTATATGTTATGTGCCCCATGAATATTCTTTCCTCTCACTTAAACATTAGGCCTACCATAGTGCGGTGGGAATATGAACATGATTAGCTTAATATCCAGTATTCGAGAATGGATAATAAGTCGTAGGCGTGTGCATAAACCTTTAACCGTCTTGGTGGTGTAATGGTTAAGGTGTCTAAAAATATGTGTGTGATAACCCAGGTTCGAATCCCGGTGGATCACATACATGCTTTCATTAATTTCATTGGAGGTGTTGGGTGGTGTGGTGAAATTAATAAAAAATAGATGAATTTCGAAATTTCTCACCTTCCACATACTCCCATTGCTCCGAAGACTGTCGTTCCCTCACACACTCTCTGTCTTACCTCCATTCCCACACCTGCGTCCCTGCTTATCGCTCCTCCACTTGTTCGAACACTTCCCCATCCAGTCGTGCATTTAGATTTACCCTACGAATATCTCTATTACACACTATCACTTTAATTGTATTGATATTCACCCTCATTCACTACTCTAACACACGTTCTACTCCTTACATTAAAAGTCTTGGCTTATCTTAATCTCTAATTACTTCTCGCATAGCTGTCTTACTGCAAAAACCTGATCCACACACCCTCTTCCCATCCTAAAACCGCACTGTTCTCCTATTGCCCCTTCTGTACCCTTTATTAACCTCTCTATTTTTGTCCACAGAATTATTAATGAAGCTTCCACCTGCATTGTGTTTCTTTGGTTACTGAATATTATTCTCCACTGCACCAAGAGTAAGGGTTTTATCAGTCGTTATTTGGATCCGGGGCCTAATCTATAGTTTAGGATTCATAATTATACCGATTCTATATTTTATATCCTCAATATAGACTTATTTCCTTCCCTTACCTCGACATTAATAACCCTTATAGGTGTAGCGGGCATGGATAAGACCATTTTATGTTAAGACCTTGTCTGCAATTTAGCCATGTTGATAAACTCTTACTTTTTATTGTGGTAAAGGTCTAAAATATTTTAGGAAATTGTTTGTTAATTATTCACACAGGATGTGTATTATGACGTCATTAGTGCACTGCAATTCACATCTTGATATTCAAACCGTTGATTGCCCGAGGTTAGTCTGAATTTTACGTGCTAACGATGAAACCTCAGAGGTTAGTCCATTGTTTACGAGCTGATCATGAAGCTTCCGAGGTTAGTCTGATTTGTATGTGCTGACTATGAAACCTTCGATGTTAGTCTGAATATTAGGTGCTAACAACAGGGGACACTAGGTTAGCTTAGGTTGCTTGGTTAGGTTAACTGACAATTTAAGAACATAAGCACAGATTATCAGGGGGTGGAAGGGGGCTGGATTATATATTATGGATAAATAGAAACGGTTTGCAAATTACACTGTGCGCTATAATGACATTATAATACACATGTGTGAAAGTTATACACTGCTGGTGTAAGATTAAGCAGATGACGTCACTACAATCAACCAATCACAAGGAAGGATACACAAGGTCTTGCCTGTCTTTATTAACATGGCTTTATTCAAGTTCATCGCCATGTTACAACCCCGCTTTATCCCTGATATACTTCCTACCATCACCACCTGTCGAGTTTGATAATGTTGAGGTAAGTGAAGAAAATAAGTAAGAGATATGAGGATATAAATAAAGATTCTTAGTTAAATAGGAATATGAAATACGGACACTTGCGCACACAGTATCTTGCCAAACATTTTTGTTAGCAGATCATTCATAAACAGTATATTTTATATGCATAACTTATGTTTGCAATAGTTTTCTGTCAGTGGTTTCAATGTCTCCGCATTGAACTTGCATGGAAAAGATAATTTATTGTCATAAATATTAATGTTGTGTTTGTATTTTGTCTTTAGTAACATTTATGTGACAAGGTTTATATACTTACGTTTACGTTGTGGGATCTTCAGAGGGCTGCTCTTGGGTAGCATAATGTGCGGGGGTTGTGCATGGGGTTAATGATATTAGGGACCGGATCAAAAGGATTATGATTAGGGATGTAATGAGTGGTGATCCTAGTTTAATTAAAAAAAACATCAAGAGTGGCACTATTAGCTATATAAAATGGGAGGTGATTCCGCTCCTGGATGCTGCGGGTAAAAACTATGTGTCTAAATTATGTCCGTGCTTGCCTGATGAGTGTGGTATTTTAGGTTGTGGCTGCGTTTCGTAAATCTTATGTTTGTAGGGGGTAAATATATATTTTTGTCTATATCTACTAAGTTCTTATTGATTTTATATAACATCAGTTGTCTGTGTATTTATCTTCTTTTTGCAAGTAGGTCTAGTCTAATGTTTTCTTTGAGGAAAGTGACAGATGTAGTGTGTCTGTAATAACGTTTGATTTATCTTGCAGCTTTGGTTTGCATGCCCTCTAGTTGTTGTTGCTGTTCCCCAGGCTGTCTGGCCGAGCAGCCCCAAGGTCCCGAGCAAGGCCAAGGCCATAACCGAGCGCCCCCACAGAACCCTCCCCGCTTACCACTAATAAAGCCTGGGTGACCGAAGCCACTCCAAAGCTGAGGAGGGTGCGGAAACGCCCAGGAAACCAAGGCCCTGTGCCCCTCAGCAATTATGAAGGGAAAGTTGAGGGGCATAGGAAAAAGGTGACGCTTCGGCTCCCAATCTGCCAACCTCTAGGTTAGCAGTAGGGAGGTCAATCCACGGAAGAGACGCCATCACTTGAGATCTAGAAAATATACAAGTAAAAGGAACAGTCAGAGTAAGCTATGAGTATGGCAGAAAACGCTCAGCTCTCACTCTGGTAGACCAGCCCATCACCACTCATGCCCTCTAGTATATTGATGTTATTGTGAGTGTGTGGATCCCAGAGGTGTCGCAGTATGAAGGCTATCATAGAATAAGAATGTTGCAAAGATCATATTAACCCTTAACCCATACAGCCCCAGTGACGCGTCTGACGCGTCACCCTAATTGCGCCGACCGTAACCTCAGGTGTAGCCACTCAAGAGGGCTCAGATTTGTATGGGAACTGTGTACGTGTCC
This sequence comes from Lithodes maja, assembly GCA_037953745.1. Classification (NCBI taxonomy): domain Eukaryota; kingdom Metazoa; phylum Arthropoda; class Malacostraca; order Decapoda; family Lithodidae; genus Lithodes; species Lithodes maja. Next base: position 13,305 of record JBAKBP010036692.1, on the reverse strand, counting down.
CACGCAACCATGCCGATGGTTGAAAACTCTCAAAGTCCACGTGCGTGCGCGTGAGCGCGCAATAACCTGTTTTTTGGGGGTAATTGCCTTCAATTTTTTACTCTTGTAAAATACGTTTTCGGGGGCTCTGTAGGACCATTCTTTAAGCTTTTTGAGCGGTTTTTCGTGGTTTTTCCTTCATTCCTAACCCATTCGCTATTGTTTCTGGGATAAAACCATTTTTTGAAAACCGGCCGGGTTCTGGTGAACAAACATTACAAAACTAGCCGGGGCTCCACGGGTTAACTGTCGGCGCACAACTTATGTCGTGTGAAATAAATTTGGACTATGTGGCGGTTCACAACTTATGTCGTGCGCCATTTTCAGCACGTAATGTTGCTGAGAGAGCGAGCTGAGCGGTGTGAGGAGCGTAGAAACTGTATGACCGTCCCCCACCACCGCGGTGGACCAACTGAACTTTATTCTAACTTCCTCCCCCTCTCCTCACTCGCTACACAGGGAATTATGTAGGGAAATTACCTAATTACAGGGTTTTTGCACTCATGTTGCACGATCGTTGCAAGAGAACCAGTGGTCGTACAAGGATGGTTCGGGTGTCATTGGAAAGCTCTGTTTACACCCTTTCAGGGATAGATACTTGTTTTACGCTCTGGGTCTTATTTAGGCATGAAAATGATCACATAAACAACCCTATTTAGGGTAAAAAAAAAAAACGCTGGGCGCTACGGCCAAATAGACCACCTAGCCCGCTAAATAAGGGTTAAAAGTAGTTTCAACCTTCGATAAAACATAATGAAAAAGGCAGTAACAACACGTCTACCTACTGTAAAACAGAATGTAAATACTCTCCTATAATCGGCACAATTTTTTTTTTTTTTTGTAGGCCATTTTTTCATATTATTGGGAGCTCTCTCTGACAGCCTGTCAGTCTCCTGTAATGCCCCCTGCCAATCGTCTTTGGTCTTTAATTCCGAGTTCATGCTCATTACCTGCCAATACGTCATAATACCCTTTAGGTATTTGATTGCCGTTTCTGCAATTATGTCATAATTTCATCAAGGGAGCCAGTCCACCTTTTCCTGTATGGACAATCACGTCATTGCAGCAAACCAATGATAGACAGTCACCTCCTTTGAAGGAGAAATTCAGTGTAGCAATATCCGGCTTGTGTAAAGGTTGTGATCTACTGTATACCCGTATATTTTAAAAAATGTACTGAGCATGGTTGCCTGCCTACATCAGTTATTTGTGAACGCTGTAGACATCAAGAGGGCTATGAAGGTTACGGAAACTGTGAGGTAAAAGGATAAAAGTTGATATTGATATATTTAAAAGAAACTTGTCTCTGGTTTTCATATAATTGAAATGCATGAAACCCCAAAATTGGAAAACCTGAGCCAGGTTTTGTCAAAAGTTGGCTCAGGTTTTCCGATTTTGCAGTACAAAAACACAGTTGCCAAATTTTTAAAACTTGGCTCGGGTTTTCCGAGTTTGCAGAGTAAAACAAAAAAACACTGCAACCTAATTTCGAAAGTTGGCTCAGGTTTTAGGTTAATGATAAGAGATCAGGTGGTAGGTATGAGATAAACTAGGGACGCATACTAGCTGATAGGTAAGGGTTAGTCTTGGGACAATATATTTTTTTAGGTCACATATGGGATTTGTGGTGGGCTGAATCTGTCAGAGTGAGGGTTGGTGTCCTTTACTTCCCATAGCCGGTTCTGACTTTACCTTTTTCATCATTCTTGTTTCTAAAATTTTCCCTGAGAGTGGTGAAGGCAGTGAGGCCATAATGGTGTGCCCCATGGTTCCCTAGCGTCTAACTCTCACAGCCCACTGGCACAACTCGGCCTTTCTCTCTCTGGCATAGGGATGCGGCGATCCCACCGCCCGCCACTTTGGTGATGCAATCAGCATCGGGAGCAGCGGACCACTGGTTCCTATCGTCAGAAAATTCCTGTTCTTGGTATGGTTCCAGCCAGGGCCCCACTGGGGTAAATATAATAGCAAAACAGTGGTGGCACTGCCATCTGGGTGAGAGACTGCTCTGGGTCTGCTCCTTCAGTGCTAAGGTTCATAATCCATTTAGAGGAAATGACACTGTAGAGTGGGTCAGTGGAGGTATGCCTGGGAGTCTGGAGGCAGTTTGGGGCGCTTCCTCTGGAAGTGGGGCGTCAGATCGATAATGATGATGATGATGAATGGATATAATTTTCTGTATTTTCTATAGCTTTGTCTTGCAGTATTAATCACTGTAATATGTGTCATTGCCGCTGCAAATTGAATTATTTTTCATTAGACTTTGTGGGCTACATAAGGGTGGAAGCAAGAAAGAAAGCCATTTTGAATTAGTGAAGACTAATATTTTTCCATTTTCCACCGTCATTTTAGTATTTTGTAATCCTGTATTTCAGTGGTAAGACCAGCGAGGGTCTGAGGGCAGGAGCCGTTAGGTTAGGTTGTTAGATTAGATTAATGACAAAATTTGATTTTCAGGGGGAATGTCTTAACTTTGCTAAACAATGGGGTAAGGATGGTGTTATCAGGCATACGCGTCGCCTTCTTTATATAAGTCATACGATCACAGTTACGTTTGCATCTAATTTGACTGCTATTTACTTTCGAACTTATCCCTCGGCCAGCTGTTATTTGCCTCCTGCTGGTAATATGCTGTACATGATGACAATAAATCATGGAGGAGTGAGTGGGGCAAAGCCCCTCCTGAACCTATTATCGTATCCCATGGCCAGCTAGAGGGGGTCAAAGCCCCTCCTGAACCTATTATCGTATCCCATGGCCAGCTAGAGGGGGTCAAAGCCCCTCCTGAACCTATCATCGTATCCCATGGCCAGCTAGAGGGGGTCAAAGCCCCTCCTGAACCTATTATCGTATCCCATGGCCAGCTAGAGGGGGTTAAAGACCCTCCTGAACCTATTATTGTATTCCATGGCCAACTAGAAAAGTAGGCTTTAAAATCAATATAATAATTCAAGTTTGTAGGTCTTGCAGGTCATTATATACACAAACATAATAAAAGCATCAATATATTTCGCCCTATAAAAGTCGGAAGTGTGGGCAGTTGTACACATACATGATCTCAAAAGAACAAAGCTGGTTATAATATTATGATGTTTACCCTACTAAGTCGCTCGAGTTATTCCGTCTTTAGAAGGGGAGGGAGACGGGGAGGGGTGGGGTTGAGGTGGAAGGGAGGCACTCATTACCTTGGTGGAGATAACACACCATGGACAATGATTACACTCTTTATTATTATAATGTTGAGTTATGTTTACGTAAACGTATTTAACCAGGGTCACCACTAATTAAAAGCTGCAGAAGTAATTTTCTGGTAACAAAGAGATATGAAAACAAAATGTTCAAGCGGTTTGTTTAGATATGTATAAAAACGTCACAGTACAAAGTTGAGTGTGGTCTGTATTGTGAAGGGCGTGGGGTGAAGATGATAAGAGACAGTAAGTGTGGGGAAGGTAAGAGTGTGTGGCCCCACTGTGTATGTATAATTATGTGTATGTGGGGGAGGGGGGAATGATAAGAGATTGCGATATAGATCAGTGTTTGTATGTGTGTGTGTGTGTGTGGTGAAGATAATATAGTGAGGTAGAGGTCAGTATGTTTGTGTGTTACCAACAGTTACCTTGTGGTCATCATCACCTTACCTTATGGATCCTGCACACACCCAACACATTACATCTTTGTCTGTACAGGTAATGTGGCTTATTAGTTCTCACCTCAGTCTTTGTTGTTGTTGATTTTGTTCTGCTTGTTGTTCTAGATCAGCCGAAAGAGTTGTAAGGAGGGAGTGAGACTGGGAAAAAGAAGGGTTTGGAGCAGCTGGGTGATTGACAGCATTCGACGGAGGCCTTCGATGCTTTGCAACTCTTGTTGCATATCTAGTTTGTGCTTAAATACGGTAGTCTTTTGTCCTGCAAGGGCAAGGTGGCACACAAAAGCACACAACGACCAATTAATTAGATGTCTTAGTTTCCAGTTGTTTTTCTTCTGTGTTTTCGTGAAAAACATGTATCAGAGACGTTGGTTTCCAGCTCAACGCACCACCCTATTATTGTTGACATTCATGATCAAGCACAGTGAGTGTGGGGGTTATTAATTCTTCATCCTATATCCCAAAGATGAGGCTGATTGCACCACCTTCACGACAGACGATAAGTTGCCATTTCCGTAATTGTATGTACTGGAAACACGATCTCTAAAAGATTTGAGGATGAATGTCTTTGTCTCTTAGTGTCATATATAATATATTATTTCGGAGGAGAATGTTGATAGAAAAGTCATTAATAACGCAAATGCACAATTATAGCAGATTAATACACTGTGAACTAACACAATGAAAACAGAAAGAAAGGAGACGAATAATGAAATTCACACATTTACCCAGTTTTGTTTCCATTGAAAAAACCCCACAAAAAACACACATATATATATATATATATATATATATATATATATATATATATATATATATATATATGCAGTATATATTTTGTTTTTCGTACCTCCGATGTTCAATATTTTAAACAAATTGTCCTCATCTGTATTGACAGTGTAAAGTACAAAGAAGTAATGAAGGTCGTGTTAATTTACCAAGTTACCTTCCACGAGGAGTGTTATCAGTAGATATACTTCGGCAAAAAAAAAAAAAAAAAAAAAAAAACACGTAGAGAAACACTCACTGTACATGATCAAATAAGTAATCAATATTTATATTCTATACAGTATATGCAATATATACGCCCCATTAAACAATCCCTCTAAGACAAAGGTAATGAAGCCATAGAACACTAAGCTTATCTTCCGATCTAACTACCATTTCCAATTGGGGCGGAGAAAACCTTGTTGCCTTTGAGGCTTCCAAAACCCAATTTCTCCATCTATATATCTACCCGTCGTGAACTCCCAGAGGACTATCCCTTATTCTTCAACAATACAAAAATCAACCCTTTATCTTCTCTCAGTATTCTCGGTGTCTCTTTCACTTCTGCTCTCTCATGGAAAAACATATTACCAGTCTCGCTAAGGCGGCCTCCCAGAAGATGGGAGTGCTCAACCACCTTAAGGGGGCTCTTTGCCCCTGCACAACTTATTGTTCTGTAGAGGGGTATAGTGAGTCCTTGTATTGAGTATTGTTCACATGTGTGGGGAGGATCCTCTCACACAGCACTTCTAGATAAAGTAGAGAGAAAATACTTTCATATAATTAACCCTTTCCCGCATTTATGACGCAGAGGTTGCCAGATTAGCAATAAGAAATAGAGTTCTCTCACGCTTATAATTCTCTCCAAAATTAGTTTTCTGCCCACAGCTAACTCAAAGACAACTGCAGAGGTTGAAGTAACAGGTTTCTAAATACCCCTGATGGTATCAAAGGCTTTAAAGTATCCCCAATCTGCTCAAAATCGCGTCATATGCGCGAAAGGGTTAACTCCTGTCCACTCACCGACTCTACAATCTATCTCTCTACGCCACAATGTTACATTTCTCTCGCTATTCTATCACTACTATAATAATCAGTGTTCCTCAGAGCTCTCTCAGTGTATACCACCTCCTCTACGTAGGGTACGTAGTATCCGTCTTGCAACACAATTCCACCCTTACTCTGTACAACTCTACAACTCAATAGTAAAACGATATTGACAATCTTTCTTCTATTCAACAGCTGATCTCTGGAACTCACTCCCTGAATCCATCTTTCCCTCACCTAATGACTTAAATTGCTTCAAACTCCGTATGTCCAGGCATGTTGGCGCGACTGCTCCTTGATATTGGCCCTGTCACTCTTTCAACTCTGGGGGAGGCACTATTCACAAGCAGTTATGCCTTTTGTCTCCCTCATCCACAATATATATATACTGTATACAGTATATATATATATACAGGTATATATATACAGGTATATATATATATATATATATATATATATATATATATATATATATATATATATATATATATATATATATACCGGTATATATACATATATATATATATATATATATATATATATATATATATATACAGAATCATAGACTACAGTAGATCTGGACTGGACACAAAAATGGAACTTTGCAGTAAGGAACCCAAAATCGGAGAACGAACCCCCAAGTTCGAACCTCGAAACCGCTAAAATATCACAGTATATATATATATATATACACACATACTGTATAATTATATACACTTATACCGTATATATATATTGTTACGAATCTGGACCTCAGTTGCTTAGAGACGGTATAAGAAAATAATGACTAATGCAAATGCACCTTGTCTCTACCATACACCACGACGCAACAGGTAAGAGCTTTATGAACGCTTCCAGGCTCTTCTCAGGGCTTAAGGGGAGATGTCCACTTGAGGGATTTTTTTCTTGACTCCTTTCTCGCTCATGTTTAGCCCCATTGCTTTTCTAATTTTAAGACGTTCGCCCCATTATTTTGACGATTTTAAGAACTTTCGACCCATTTCTGTCAATTTTAAGACCTTTCGTGCCATTTAGGTGTCGATTTTATCCTGGCGAGCGATAGCGAGCCTGTAATTTAAGAGGAACCGGCTTTCAGCCGGGACATTTTTCTACCGAAAAATGTACAAATTTATTTTGAAAGGGGCTCAAGGGGGTGTAATCTTAAGCTTGAAGGATATCTAGGGACCAAACTAAAAACCTCCCCTTAAGGTGCACACTGCCCTGCTCCTATTCTGAATAATAAGTAGAACAGAAATACTCATGTAACTTACTAGCTACGAGAACTCGAAACCAACACCGGGATTAGCAATGCTGGGTTGGATAATCAAAACAGTTAAATACATATAGGCTACCAGCAGATATCAACGAAAAAAAGAGTGCAGGTGTACTTCGAGCATAACAGGCTATGCGCGCCCTCGACAATACTAAACCGTGCGCAAACCAGCCAACGGTAATCCACTCTCAACCCAAGAGAGTTGCACATAATAATGTTGCATATAATAATGTTCTAACAATACAAGGCAGTGTCCTAATATGACTACTAACCTCGGGGTGATATTAGTGGAAGCAAGTTGCCCTGACCACCTCTAATATTACACCAGTGAGTTACCGCCCAAACAATGAACTCTTAAGAGTCCACCTCCCACACTCACTTAACTATGGGGGGGGGGGTTCAGACTGAAGCTGGATTCCTAATTAATATTAAACACTCCGTTGCCTCAGTTCGAAACCCGAGATAGGGAACACACAAGTGCTGGGGGCAGAACCGTCAAGGTTGTTACAGAGTCCTAAGCACGAACACTGGGAACAATATGTAGGGTATGGATGTGTGTGTGTGTGGACTGTCTATGGATGTGTGTGTGTGTGGACTGTCTATGGGATAACAGTGCTTTAAGGACCCCGGCAAACCACCCAGCTCTTCCCTATCACGAATTCCGACGTAGCCACCGGAGGTACAGAACATATGATAAAACAAGGGAAATATATTAAAATGCTGATCAGAGGAAAGGAATAATAAAAAGGAAGAAATGGATGTCTAGGATTCTCTGTTAATTACGTTACGTTACTATTATGAACAAGCAAGGAAAAATAAACAGGGGCAGACTGGTGTGCCACTGGTGTGCCACACTATATCTATACTGTCTGCAGTGTCTGGCCGCCCACGAGAACTGGCCCTGGCAGTGGCGTAGCTAGCGGGAGCCAAGCTCAAACTAAGGGAGTTGCAATATCTCACCACACGATATGATAAGACTAAGACACTTCACAAGAATAACTTGTACTAAAGTATTCCTGTGTTAACAAATTAACTAAAACAGTGTGGTAGATAAAATAAAGTACATCTTTATATTGTAACACAACTGAAATTGCAATGGTCACACAATTAATTAAACTCGTGTTGCTTAGCAACAGTACCTCCACCTCCACTCCCACCCCCGCGAGAGAGCAACATTCCGTCCTCCCCTTCCTCCCTTGACCAGCCACGCCTAGCAGCAAAATACAGCGCTGCCACTAACTAACAACTGGTTAGACGAAACTAGTAACACTCTATTGGCTCATTCTACACAAATGTTTATTGAGACAAAAATGCTTAGAGGCACGGCAAAACTAGTCATGCCCAATTGGAAGGGTATCGGAATGAAACTCACAATACCAGGTCTCCCAAATAAAATTGGTACAGCTGCTTTCAAGAAGTCTGGCGCCACTAAAGTCTATCTACTCCTAAAAGACCCTGGTCATTGTGACACCCTCACACGGAGGGGGGGGGGGGGGGGGGTTTGGAGCTTTGAAACAAAACTTTCATCAGTAGTTTACAACTGCAAAATATTTACATTGACAGTCTTTTGTATTTTTACATTTTATAATTTTTTTTAACATGAGTAAATATGACTTACTAATTAAATAGGCTCGTGCTCTCCTATCATTCCTCAGAGGACTCGGAACAAACAGTCTGCCAGGACATTATCAACACCACGGATGTGCCTAACATCGAGATTATATTCTTGCAACATCAAACTCCAGCGAGTAAGTCTCTGGATTTTTCTGAGCACAGGCCCATAGGGTGGCAAATAAACAGCGAAATGGTATAAACTCAAAATAATAGCTAGCAACTCCCTCTCGATCACAGAGTAAGTCTTAAGTGCTCGGTTAAACTTTTTCGAAAAGTAGAAAATGGGGTGCTCAACATCATCCAGGTAGACTAAACAATTGGGGACATCATGCACAACCCTATCCATTAACCGCTGAAAAGGGGGGGGGGAGGATTCTTCAAGCCGTAAGGCATTACCTGGCACTGATACACTCCCCCCACCACAAAACTAGCGATTTTCTTGGCACGTTCTGGTAGTGGGACTTGCAAATAGCCTTTAACTAAGTCCACTTTTATGATGAACGTGGCTGCCCCAATCTTGTCTACCGAGTCATCAACTCTCGGTAAAGGGTAGGTATCTGTCTTGGAGAGTAAATTTACTTTGCAAGGTGGTAATTTTATAGGCTTGTTCTCTCCCACATAGATGTCATGCACCGCCCAATATGTCAAACCTGGTGCATCACCGAACACGTGTGGATAAGCCCACAAGGTAGTAAACATCTCCTCAACCCTTTTCGGAGGTAAATGGGTCAATTTCTCCCGCAGGGCCAGGTACCCGTTCTCGGCCCATGTCCCAGCCGGCACAGCCTCACCTGGGAAAAGCTCCCTCTCCTCCTCCTGCTCCTCCTTCATGCCTTCTACAACCAGGACAGGGCAACGAGACACGGCATCCTGGTCCCTGGGACCGGAGAATTGGGGAGAGTTCAGAGGGGGGTTGAGAGGCACTGCAGGAGCCTTGCCTGGCATTCCCACAGTGCATGAACCGCTAGCCCCGGGACCCGGGTTATCCAACCACCATCCACCAGGCCCGGGCTCACCCTGCACCTCCGACTCAAACTCTCCAGTCAATAACCTAGGCAAGAAATTGACCGTCTCTGACTCAACTTTCTCTACTGACCCGTTCTGAGTGGATACAGTAGCACAAACTGCCTCAGACAACTCCCCGTTAACACCAGCAGGTGACTGATCGGCGCCCAGGCAACTCTCTCGGCTAGCCCCTTTAGGTGACGTCGCCTGTGTGCCCGCCGCACTACAGTACCTCTTCAACATGTTAATATGGCAGAGCTGATGGGTCTTATGTCAGTCTGGATTACTCTCCCCGACCTTAGAAAACAAATGTGTTAATGAAACATCACTCTGTGGCGCCTCACCAATCTCCCCCGGTGCCACGGTGGTAAGATTAGGTATAGCCTCCAAGTCGGTCTGATTCGATGATACAGGATCAACTGGTCCTCCCGTAGGGACCCGATCACTCCCTTCAGTGTCACCTCTGGCACCGGGTGAAACGAGTGAGGAGCTTTCCGCTGAGTCTTCCTCCTCGTCCTGCACACCCTCGGCACCCTGCAGATCAGTCGAATCTATGGGTGATGCAGATTCATTACTGTACATCCCCTCGATCAGATCTATCTCCTCCCCTAACAATTCCTCCGGCTGTGCAACCTGGGCCATAGATATCATGCCCTCACACACCGGAAACAAATCGGGAGGCAGCTTCTTAGCCTCCTTGTTCCTCTCCTCAGGCTGCACCTGCTCCGACACCACTACCGGAGGTGGAAAGACCCTACTCCCTGCCATATCTGCTCCAAGCAGAAAATCAATCCCCTCCACAGGTAATGTGTCCACGACCGCTAATTTTGCCGTCGCCGTGACTACAGAACACCTAAGATGAATAGGAACGAGGCTATAACAGGCCTCAGTGTTTACACCTCGACATAACACAAACTCGTCCGATTTTATCGGCTTCCCCGTCAAGTTCAAACACATGGACTGCTTAGCTCCCGAATCCCTAAGAACCTTGACTAGATACACCTTCCCACACAGCTCTACTTCACCCTAATGAACGAAAGCCTGGCACCAAGCGAGCGAGGCTTCTGGACCTGCATTGCTACCTAGTTGAGACACTTTGTCGGGAGCAGGTTGTGCCATGGCCGTTGGCACCCCATGTTTCACCCTTCGGTCTGCCTCCAACCTCGGTAACAAAGATTCATCCCCTCCTCCCTGGATACCAACCACTAACGACACAGGCTTAGCAAGCGCTGCAGAAGACTTTGCCTGGGGACAGTTTGGTTTAATATATCCGGTCTGTTTACACCCATAACACCTAACAACACTGGCATCAGGTCGGGCTGAATTTGGTGATTTTGGTCTGTCTCCACCGTTATTATTACGTGTGGGACCAGGGCCACTATTACTGTACCCTCCGCTTCCACCTGCTCAGTACTTCTCGTCACGTGCAGTCGGGGGGGGCATATCTGGCACGATCAGTAAAACCCTTGGTTGCCAACACTCGCTCTTCAGCCCACACGGCAGCATCAGACAGCTTGCCGGGGCGCTTCTCACGGATCTTTTGGCAAATCTCTCTGTCGACATTGTTGGTAAAGTGTTCTAGCAGGAAAAGCTCAATTGCCTCATTTACATTAGTTACATTTTCACTCAAAAGCCAACGAGACAAACAATCACGGAGGTACTTAGCAAACTCAACATGAGTATGATTAGGCTTCTTCCTTGCATTACGAAATTTAAGGCGATAGGCTTATGGTCTGAGTTCATAAGCCTTAAGGATAGCCTGCTTTAAATTATCATACTCTACTAAGTCCTCCACTGACATCCTATCATATGCCTCGAGCGCTTTTCCCTTGAGTACACCTGCCACCAATGCCGCCCAGCGTTCCCATGGCCACTTGAACTCCCGTGCTTTCTTTTCAAATCGCTGGAACCATTCAGTGACTTTTTCCTCGTCAATAGCGGGAACGAGCTTCAGGCTACGAGACAACTTTAATTAACTCGCTAGATTCCTCCCTGTGTACCGTGCCCACTTGTCCCCTTGTGTACCTACCACCGTCTTCCTCAACTTTGGTTCTTTGTAACTCCATTGTCATTCTCTGTGTTTCTAACCTCTCCTGCATCTCTCTCTCTTCTCTTTTCTCCTGCCTCCCTCTCTCTCTCTCTCTCTCTCTCTCTCCTGCCTCTCTCTCTCTTGCATTTCCAATTTATTCAACTCTAATTGTATTAGAGCATCACTCGATGCAACCAGGGCAAAAGTAGGGGGTGGTGTAGAAACATAAGCGGGACGGTAACGTGGCTGAATCGTAGAAAGTCCGGCTGGGATAAATGGGGGGGGGGGGTGTAACCTGGTTCTGTGCCGCCCAGCCAGCGGCAGGAGTGGAGTGTAAAGGATAAAAATGGGGTTGAGTAAATTGGGGCACACCAGGGGGCACTTCAGGCAACAACGGGGGAGTACAGTAGGACATGTCAACTGGGAAGATGTTATACTATCATTAACCTCTGAAGTGCGCACGGGGGTAAATGAAAACCTCCCCCTGTGCTGACGTATTTGAGGTTTTTCGTCACTAAAATATTCATTGTACCATTAATAGCATTAATAATTATCCATATGCGCCTATTATGGGTTGATTATAAAGGTATTAACCTGAAACAACAATAAAACGAGTGAAAACAGCGTTTGGATGGTCAAAATCGGAGATATAGCCCGCGAGTTGTATAATCTATGGGTGAGGCAAACTCCTTTCCCGCCAATTTCCCCCAAGGCCACTGAGACACAGTCGATCGATACTCTCTCTCTCTTGCACTCGATGGCCATCAGTGATGACAACACCCTGCTTGCAACTCGCTAATGTTAGCACGAAAATATACCTCAGAATAAGGGAATAATAGGGAAAATAGGTGATAACTGAGGAATAGGAGGAAAGTGGGGAAGGAGGGGAGGTAGAGGACTGAGATTTTGCATGGCCCAGGGGCCAAAAAAAAAAAAAAAAAAAAAAAAAATTTTTTTCGATGTAAAAAGTTGATTTTTAGTTTTACTTACTCCAGAGAGTCTTCCCGCAGTCCGCCGGCCGAACTCTAAAGAGTCTTCCCGCAGTTCCCGGGTTAAGAGGACTAGGGGTGCGCGGCGGAGAGCGTGCAGGTGTGATATAGCCTCCTGCCGGCACAGTTGTTGGCTCAGCCTCCTCTCGAACATCATAATAATACTGCCATAATAATATATATACTGCTGACATGCTTCCCCCGTGGTAAGAAGAGACCCCTCTACTCCCAACACTGATGCTATCAACCTCAATTCCTCCACCCTTCTCAACTGCATCTGTGCCCATTCTGGAGAACTCCGAAGAAACACTCTCGCATCCTCCTCACTGGTGATATGCAACGGCATGACACTCTCCCCCTCCTCTCTTACTTGTTGTTCAGACATAGTAAAATAAAATGCTAGACACCTATTCTAAAAAAAAAGCCTCTGATCAAATTAAACTTATTAATACTGCTGGTGCTATTCTGATTATCCTAGGCAAGGTCGCCACTGTTACGAATCTGGACCTCAGTTGCTTAGAGACGGTATAAGAAAATAATGACTAATGCAAATGCACCTTGTCTCTCTACCAAACAACACCACGACACAACAGGTAAGAGCTTTATGAACGCTTCCAGGCTATTCTCAGGGCTTAAGGTGCACACTGCCCTGCTCCTATTCTGAATAATAAGTAGAACAGAAATACTCATGTAACTTACTAGCTACGAGAACTCGAAACTAACACCGGGATTAGCAATTCTGGGTTGGATAATCAAAACAGTGAAATACATATAGGTTACCAGCAGACATAAACGAAAAAAAAAAGTGCAGGTGTACTTCGAGCATAACAGGCTATGCGCGCCCTCGACAATACTAAACCGTGCGCAAACCAGCCAACGGTAATCCACTCTCAAC
>JBAKBP010036691.1:0-18127 GCA_037953745.1 Lithodes maja | reverse complement strand
ATACCTAATTTGTGTATCTGCCTCTCAATCACTCTCTCATTATTTATCTCTCTTGCTCTTACACACACACATCCACACAGCCCACACACACACTCCACACAGCCCCACACACACACATCCACACAGCCCCACACACACACATCCACACAGCCCCACACACACACATCCACACAGCCCCACACACACACATCCACACAGCCCCACACACACACATCCACACAGCCCCACACACACACATCCACACAGCCCCACACACACACAACCCAAACATACACATCTACACACACCCAAACCCAAACATACACATCCACACACACACACAAACCCAAACATACACATCCACACACACCCAAACCCAAACATACACATCCACACACACCCAAACCCAATCATACACATCCACACAGCCCCACACACACCCAAACCCAAACATACACATCCACACACACCCAAACCCAATCATACACATCCACACAGCCCCCACACACCCAAACCCAAACATACACATCCACACAGCCCCCCCACACACAAACCCAAACATACACATCCACACAGCCCACACACACACAAACCCAAACATACACATCCACACAGCCCCCACACACACAAACCCAAACATACATATCCACACACACCCAAACCCAAACATACACATCCACACACACCCAAACCCAAACATACACATCACACACACACACACAAACACAAACATACACATCCACACACACCCAAACCCAAACATACACATCCACACACACCCAAACCCAAACATACACATCCACACACACCCAAACCCAAACATACACATCCACACAGCCCCCCACCACACAAACCCAAACATACACATCCACACACACCCAAACCCAAACATACACATCCACACACACCCAAACCCAAACATACACATCCACACAGCCCCACACACACACAAACCCAAACATACACATCCACACACACCCAAACCCAAACATACACATCCACACAGCCCCACACACACACAAACACAACCATACACATCACACACACCAAACCCAAACATACACATCCACACACACCCAAACCCAAACATACACATCCACACAGCCCCCACACACACCAAACCCAAACATACACATCCACACACACCCAAACCCAATCATACACATCCACACAGCCCACACACCCAAACCCAAACATACACATCCACACCCCCCCACACACAAACCCAAACATACACATCCACACAGCCCACACACACACAAACCCAAACATACACATCCACACAGCCCACACACACAAACCCAAACATACACATCCACACACACCCAAACCCAAACATACACATCTACACACACCCAAACCCAAACATACACATCCACACACACCAAACACAAACATACACATCCACACACACCCAAACCCAAACATACACATCCACACACACCCAACCCAAACATACATATCCACACACACCCAAACCCAAACATACACATCCACACAGCCCCACACACACACAAACCCAAACATACACATCCACACACACCCAAACCCAAACATACACATCCCACACACACCCAAACCCAAACATACACATCCACTCAGCCCCACACACACACAAACCCAAACATACACATCCACACATACCCAAACCCAAACATACACATCCACACAGCCCCACACACACACAAACCCAACCATACACATCCACACACACCCAAACCCAAACATACACATCCACACACACCCAAACCCAAACATACACATCCACACAGCCCCACACACACACAAACCCAAACATACACATCCACACACACCCAAACCCAAACATACACATCCACACAGCCCCCCACACACACAAACCCAAACATACACATCCACACAGCCCCACACACACACAAACTCAAACATACACATCCACACACACCCAAACCCAAACATACACATCCACACAGCCCCCCACACACACAAACCCAAACATACACATCCACACCCCCCCAAACCCAAACATACACATCCACACAGCCCCCCACACACACAAACCCAAACATACACATCCACACAACCCACACACACCCAATCCAAAACATACACATCCACACAGCCCCACACACACCCAAACCCAAACATACACATCCACATAGCCCCACACACACACAAACCCAAACATACACACAGCCCCACACACACCCAAACCCAAACATACACATCCACACAGCCCCACACACACAAACCCAAACATACACACAGCCCCACACACACACAAACCCAAACATACACATCCACACACACACCCAAACCCAAACATACACATCCACACAGCCCCACACACACCCAAACCCAAACATACACATCCACATAGCCCCACACACACAAACCCAAACATACACACAGCCCCACACACACACAAACCCAAACATACACATCCACACAGCCCTACACACACACACAAACCCAAACATACACATAGCCCCACACACACACAAACCCAAACATGCATACAGCCCCACACAAACCCAAACATACACATCCACACAGCCCCACACACACCCAAACCCAAACATACACATCCACACAGCCCCCCACACACACAAACCCAAACATACACATCCACACACACCCAAACCCAAACATACACATCCACACACACTCAAACCCAAACATACACATCCACACACACCCAAACCCAAACATACACATCCACACAGCCCCACACACACACAAACTCAAACATACACATCCACACACACCCAAACCCAAACATCACATCCACACAGCCCCCCACACACACAAACCCAAACATACACATCCACACCCCCCAAACCCAAACATACACATCCACACAGCCCCCCACACACACAAACCCAAACATACACATCCACACAACCCACACACACCCAATCCAAAACATACACATCCACACAGCCCCACACACACCCAAACCCAAACATACACATCCACATAGCCCCACACACACACAAACCCAAACATACACACAGCCCCACACATACCCAAACCCAAACATACACATCCACACAGCCCCACACACACAAACCCAAACATACACACAGCCCCACACACACACAAACCCAAACATACACATCCACACACACACCCAAACCCAAACATACACATCCACACAGCCCCACACACACCCAAACCCAACATACACATCCACATAGCCCCACACACACAAACCCAAACATACACACAGCCCCACACACACACAAACCCAAACATACACATCCACACAGCCCTACACACACACACAAACCCAAACATACACATAGCCCCACACACACACAAACCCAAACATGCATACAGCCCCACACAAACCCAAACATACACATCCACACAGCCCCAAACACACCCAAACCCAAACATACACATCCACACAGCCCCACACACACCCAAGCCCAAACATACACATCCACACAGCCCCACACACACCCAAACCCAAACATACACATCCACACACACACAAACCCAAACATACACACAGCCCGCACACACCCAAACCTAAACATACACATCCACACAGCCCCACACACACACAAACCCAAACATACACATCCACACAGCCCCCCACACACACAAACCCAAACATACACATCCACACAGCCCACACACACACAAACCCAAACATACACATCCACACAGCCCCACACACACACAAACCCAAACATACACATCCACAAAGCCCCACACACACAAACCCAAACATACACACAGCCCCACACACACACAAACCTAAACATACACATCCACACACACACCCAAACCCAAACATACACATCCACACAGCCCCACACACACCCAAACCCAAACATACACATCCACATAGCCCCCACACACACAAACCCAAACATACACACAGCCCCACACACACCCAAACCCAAACATACACATCCACACAGCCCCCACACACACACACAAACCCAAACATACACACAGCCCCACACACACACAAACCCAAACATACACATCCACACACACCCAAACCCAAACATACACATCCACACAGCCCCCCACACACACAAACCCAAACATACACATCCACACAGCCTCACACACACCCAATCCCAAACATACACATCCACACAGCCCCACACACACCCAAACCCAAACATACACATCCACATAGCCCCACACAAACCCAAACATACACACAGCCCCACACACACCCAAACCCAAACATACACATCCACACAGCCCCACACACACAAACCCAAACATACACACAGCCCCACACACACACAAACCCAAACATACACATCCACACACACACCCAAACCCAAACATACACATCCACATAGCCCCACACACACAAACCCAAACATACACACAGCCCCACACACACACAAACCCAAACATACACATCCACACAGCCCCACACACACACACAAACCCAAACGTACACACAGCCCCACACACACACAAACCCAAACATGCACACAGCCCCACACAAACCCAAACATACACATCCACACAGCCCCAAACACACCCAAACCCAAACATACACATCCACACAGCCCCACACACACACAAACCCAAACATACACATCCACACACACCCAAACCCAAACATACACATCCACACAGCCCCCACACACACAAACCCAAACATACACATCCACACACACCCAAACCCAAACATACACATCCACACACACTCAAACCCAAACATACACATCCACACAGCCCCACACACACACAAACTCAAACATACACATCCACACACACCCAAACCCAAACATACACATCCACACAGCCCCCCACACACACAAACCCAAACATACACATCCACACCCCCCCAAACCCAAACATACACATCCACACAGCCCCCCACACACACAAACCCAAACATACACATCCACACAACCCACACACACCCAATCCAAAACATACACATCCACACAGCCCCACACACACCCAAACCCAAACATACACATCCACATAGCCCCCACACACACAAACCCAAACATACACACAGCCCCACACACACCCAAACCCAAACATACACATCCACACAGCCCCACACACACAAACCCAAACATACACACAGCCCCACACACACACAAACCCAAACATACACATCCACACACACACCCAAACCCAAACATACACATCCACACAGCCCCACACACACCCAAACCCAAACATACACATCCACATAGCCCCACACACACAAACCCAAACATTCACACAGCCCCACACACACACAAACCCAAACATACACATCCACACAGCCCTACACACACACACAAACCCAAACATACACACAGCCCCACACACACACAAACCCAAACATGCATACAGCCCACACAAACCCAAACATACACATCCACACAGCCCCAAACACACCCAAACCCAAACATACACATCCACACAGCCCCACACACACCCAAGCCCAAACATACACATCCACACAGCCCCACACACACCCAAACATACACATCCACACACACACAAACCCAAACATACACACAGCCCCGCACACACCCAAACCTAAACATACACATCCACACAGCCCCACACACACACAAACCCAAACATACACATCCACACAGCCCCCCACACACACAAACCCAAACATACACATCCACACAGCCCCACACACACACAAACCCAAACATACACATCCACACAGCCCCACACACACACAAACCCAAACATACACATCCACAAAGCCCCACACACACAAACCCAAACATACACACAGCCCCACACACACACAAACCTAAACATACACATCCACACACACACCCAAACCCAAACATACACATCCACACAGCCCCACACACACACAAACCCAAACATACACATCCACATAGCCCCACACACACAAACCCAAACATACACACAGCCCCACACACACCCAAACCCAAACATACACATCCACACAGCCCCACACACACACACAAACCCAAACATACACACAGCCCCACACACACACAAACCCAAACATACACATCCACACACACCCAAACCCAAACATACACATCCACACAGCCCCCCACACACACAAACCCAAACATACACATCCACACAGCCTCACACACACCCAATCCCAAACATACACATCCACACAGCCCCACACACACCCAAACCCAAACATACACATCCACATAGCCCCACACAAACCCAAACATACACACAGCCCCACACACACCCAAACCCAAACATACACATCCACACAGCCCCACACACACAAACCCAAACATACACACAGCCCCACACACACACAAACCCAAACATACACATCCACACACACACCCAAACCCAAACATACACATCCACATAGCCCCACACACACAAACCCAAACATACACACAGCCCCACACACACACAAACCCAAACATACACATCCACACAGCCCCACACACACACACAAACCCAAACGTACACACAGCCCCACACACACACAAACCCAAACATGCACACAGCCCCACACAAACCCAAACATACACATCCACACAGCCCCAAACCCAAACATACACATCCACACAGCCCCACACACACCCAAGCCCAAACATACACATCCACACAGCCCCACACACACCCAAACCCAAACATACACATCCACACACACACAAACCCAAACATACACACAGCCCCACACACACCCAAACCTAAACATACACATCCACACAGCCCAACACACACACAAACCCAAACATACACATCCAGACAGCCCCACACACACCCAAACCCAAACATACACATCCACACAGCCCCCCACACACACAAACCCAAACATACACATCCACACAGCCCCACACACACACAATCCCAAACATACACATCCACACAGCCCCACACACACACAAACCCAAACATACACATACAGACCACAAGTACTCTTCTTGGGCCACTTAGCATTATCATGGAGCTGTAAGTGGGGTGCAGAGTGCTCCAGAATACTCCAGAATACTCACTGGGAGTCACTGGGAATCACTGGGAATCACCTGGATAAAACCAGGAATGAAGTGCATGAGAGTTATTGAAAATTTCGGATTAGCACTAACTACCATGTACTGTAGTCTCTCTCTCTCTCTCTCTCTCTCTCTCTCTCTCTCTCTCTCTCTCTCTCTCTCTCTCCAAACATTCTTGATGGTGTAATGGTTAGAGTGTTTAAAATCTATGCGTGGTAACCCAGGTTCGAATCACGGTGGATCACATGCTTTCATTAACTTCATTGGAGGTGTTTGGGGTTGGAGTGAAATTTATGAAAAATATATTACACACTCCCTCCACACAGTCCACCCACCCTCCTCTTTCTCGTTCTCCCCTCCATCCAATCTCTTCTTCTTCTGTTAGGAGGTACACCATGGGAATAATCTTTCGCTTTGTAGAATTTTTGATCGAACTGAACAAGCTGTAAAGTGGAATATCTTCATAAATTTGGCCCAACCTCGCATGAATATCTTTTACTAGTGGACCAGTAGACTGATACAACATGTACCTGTAACTCCCAAATAGTACCAAATCAACCAATAATGGTATGTTAGGTTAAGTTAGGATAGTGATTTGCGTGGAGACTGGTTTAAGGGTACATCACACAGTCAGGAATGCGAGCTAGAATCACTAGGAGTAATGATTCCTGGTGATTCCTGGGAATACACCACGAATGTCTGCAATTCCCTGTGGACTCACAACACCGTAGGAACCAGTGGGAGTGTACCTGCGGATCACTGGGAGTCACTGGGAATCACTGGGAATCACCAGGAATCACCTGGATACAACCAGGAATGAAGTGCATGAGAGTTATTGAAAATTTGAAAATTTCGGATTACTGTAATATACGAGTCGATAGGAGTATTATAGGAATCACTGGGAATTAGATAGGAGTCAATGGGAGTCACCGAGCATCACTGGGATTTGTTAGGAATGGGATGCGAGTATGCCAGGCATGGCCCCCATTGTGTGTTTGACCCTAAAATTGAAATTCATTTTTCCTCAAGTATGTCTCTCGTAGGCTATAACTACAGTCCTCTAATATCATCATTAAGTACAATGACTGTATTCAGACATCATTACAGACATTAATATAATACGATAAGTCTGTATTATTATGTACCGTAAGGTCATGATATCAATGCTTACTATACTTTACGAAACAAATATATTTAATCTATTGTCTAAATAGTCGATAGTTTATCCTTCCCACCACCTTCTTTTCATTCGTTACCGAGTTCTGTAATATTTCATACGATTACCTAATATAGGTAACACTTATAGGTTGTGTTTGTTTGCTTAGGTTAGGTCATGGGAGTTGCAGAACTTCTAGAGTATTAACCGGCGACTACAACGGCCCCTAAACAACCAAGCCATGATTACGCTGGCTCAAACTTTACCCCGGCGACTACAACGCCCCTCGCAGTAGTAATCCAAACTCCACTGTCCACCACCAAACGAACTTGACGTTTCAAAACACATACAAACACGTATCCACCATTCTCGTTATGTTAGGTAAGGGGAGTTGCAGAACTTGTAGACTACATGTAGGGTATTGTAACATTGACCATACATTGTTCACATTATTTAATTACCTGAACTACCATAATTTCCTTCTCTACACACAATCACTGGGTGAATACAATGTCTTGTGGGAAATTGTACTTACACAGGTTAATATTAGGCCTATTTATAGTGTTTGACCATGAAAAGTTAACTACCTGTATAATGTATATTATACTTTCACGTGAGAAGTATTACAGGTTTATATGAATAATATATTTATTAAAGGGTACTTCACACAGTCAGGAATGCGAGCTAGAATCACTAGGAGTAGCTGAAAATTCGGATTCCTGGCCCTATTCGCGGTGAAAATCCGATGACTCCTAGTGACTCTAGCGATATCCTAGTGATTCCTGTTAGACTCCCAGTGACTCCAAACCACTAGCGGCCGATTCGCCCTGTCCGACAAAATGTTCACCGTGTTTAAAGTTCTAGCCACGAATCAGACCATTCCCAGTGACTCCCAGTTGATTCCCAGTGATCCCCAGTGATTCCCCAGTGACTCCCAGTGAGTCCTTGTGATGCTCAGTGTTTCGTATCTGATTCGCGGACTGCTTTTGGTTTCAGTTCCAGTTCATACCAGAATCACCAGGACTCACTGGGAGTCACTGGGCATCACTGGGAATCACTGGGAATCACTGGGAGTGGTCCGATTCGCGGCGAGAACCTCAAACACAGTGGACATTTTGTCGGACAGGGCCAATCGGCCGGGACTGGTTTGGAGTCACTAGGAGTGTACCAGGAATCACTAGGATATCGCTAGAGTCACTTGGAGTATAGATTTTCACCGCGAATAGGCCCAGGAATCCGAATTTTCAGCTATTCCTAGTGGTTCTAGCTCGCATTCCTGACTGTGTGAAGTACCCTTCAGTTGCACCTGGACAATACGGCAGTGATTAAGTTATATATACAGTTTAAAACTGACTCATTCTCACTCACTCACTCACACACACACACTCACACACACACACACACAAACACACACACACAATATCACACAACACGAAATACAACAATACATTAATATCGCTACTTCTCAAAAAAAAAAAAAAAAAAAAAAACATACTTTATAGAGGATGCATGTTGGAATAAGGTGAATGCTAATACAAGTAGGCTTATCATGCAATATAATATTATAACTTTGCATGACATATTTCAAGGTTGTCGGCAAACTTTTGAGCCCGAATGTCCATTTACTATAGCAACACTATATGTATGTAACTAATTAGCCTTCCTAACAAAGTTGTTGGCCAAGTTGTTTGCCTCCGCACATTCCACTCTGGCACTCAAACAAACAACAACACACAAATAAACACAAATATATACGTAGACACACAAACAATAACATATACAGTACATACATATAAACATACAAACACGAAGACAAACAGACAAACACAAAGACATACACATACATAACAATACAAACAAACATTAAGTAATACACATACATTCATAAACAAAATATATATATATATAATTATATATTCAACCAAACAATTAACACTCTCGCACATGGCAAACCTTCACTTCCCTCGCTTATTTAACCTTGGGAAAACTATAACCACTAATCTTGAACTGATTTTGTTCTTTCTCTACGTTGTACACACACATGCACTTATGCACGCACATGCTGATACACACGAACATACATCTTAAGCACACAAATTCACAACATACAAACACACACAACTATTCTTACACATAAGCACAATATTATTACGATTCATATTATTGAGATAACAAATACAATAATATATACGTAGCATCTGGAACCGAATTCGAGTGTCATTGATAGATCCAGAGAGCGTGTGTTAGAGGAGGATTGCAGCCGGTGTTTCTGGAGGTATTTATATAACCTGGTCCATTGATCCCAGTCACGGAGCAAAGACACCACACAATGGTAATTGATGACGGGTGCCACTATACAGAAGGCTTGTTGATAAGTGGAGAGAGATTTACATATTTACATAGATACACTGGCCACACAGATCTTACGATCCCTGCGAGGTGACCAGGACTTAATCTTAATAGAGATAGCAACCCTAAGAGAAAGTGGAAGGAAAGGATAGCAAAGATAAAGGCTCTCTCCCCACCCTCCGCTCCCTCCGGCAATGTGCCGGAGAGAGGGAGAGAGAGAGAGAGAGAGAGAGATATTGGAGAAATATATATTATCAATAACGAGAATGGTAGAGGTTTAAACCTTTCCCTGCGGGAGACGTTCCGGAACGCCATGTCAATTTACAGTAATTTCCAGGCTTTAAAAGCCTGTAAAAGCCGTAGAAATCGAGTGTCAGTGGGTGGGACCGCGAGGGGCCCACCTCCGACTGGCAGCACGTCCAGCCGTGCACTGAGGCAAACTGAGGTTGCAGACCAGGGTCTCAGCAGTGTTGCCAAGCGCTACATTGCTAATAATTAGCGAGTTTTCCCCAATGTCTATGGTAGCACTGCGGGTGAACCCCGTGAGACAGGAAGCTCGTTCTAGTGTCATTTTGAAGCTATTTTCGTCTAGTTTTCGTCAGAATACATTTAATTTCATGCAGACACTTTATTAATCATTAAGGGGTGCCTGAATATACCCTAAATAGCCCAAATATGCCCGCAGCATAAGTGTTAATAAAGCTTAAGTTACAAAGAGATAAGATACATAACAAACGTATCTTGTCACAGTTTATCATAGTATGATGTAACAATATAACTTGCCTAAATTCAATACACGCAGGATATCATAAGTTGTTATACACAATGACAATGTGTTTTGAGAGTTACTGGTGAGAGGATTAGGACATTGACTCAAGATGTATCATTCTTTGGAAGATGTTCGTCATAAATATCCTGAGTTTGGATGATAATTAGGAATGAGAGAAAGTCAAATAATATAATACATTATATATTAGTTAGGCTAACAAGTCGTGTTATACCTAACTAATAACAACTTGAATAATCTGTATGCAGTGAACAGAATCTATAAATTCAACTCAATTAATCTTCGATTGCAGATGTTGCATTCTCTTTTACAGGGGAAAACATTGTTGAAGTTGTAAGGACGTGAGAGACTTTTGACCGTGACTATACAACCAACATCAACACAGATTCCAACTACTATATACAGTGGGAAGATGAAGTTGAGGGGAATCACCTGCTTTTTTTCTCTTCCTCTCCTATTCTCTCTTTCTCCGGCTTGTATCCATTCGGCCCCATTCAGCCAACAGTTTTAAGACGTTTATCCGCCCCCCCCCCCCCCCCCCCATCTTTCTCTCTCACAAGAGAATTTCCAGTAATGAAGTATATGAAGATGGAGAATATGAAACAGGCATGCATGTATGCATACAGTACCCAACATCCCAACATACATACAGTACACACATACATACAGCATACACATACAGTAGACACATACATACAGTACCTAACATCCCAACATACATACAGTAGACACATACATACAGTATACACATACATACAGTAGACACATACATACAGTACCCAACATCCCAACATACATACAGTAGACACATACATACATACAGTACCCAACATACATACAGTACCCAACATACATACAGTACCCAACATACATGCAGTACCCAACATACATACAGTACCCAACATACATACAGTAGACACATACATACATACAGTACCCAACATACATACAGTACCCAACATACATACAGTACCCAACATACATACAGTAGACACATACATACAGTACCCAACATACATACAGCACCCAACATACATACAGTACCTAACATACATACAGTACCCGCCACACATACAGTATTCAACATACATACAGTACCCAACATAAATACAGTACCCAACATACATACAGTAGACACATACATACAGTACCCAACATACATACAGTACCCAACACACATACAGCACCCAACATACATACTGTACCCAACATACATACAGTACCCAACATACATACAGTACCCAACATACATACAGTACCCAACATACATACAGTACCCAACATACATACAGTACCCAACATACATACAGTAGACACATACATACAGTACCCAACATACATACAGTACCCAACATACATACAGTACCTAACATACATACAGTACCCGACATACATACAGTACCCGACATACATACAGTACCCAACATACATACAGTACCTAACATACATACAGTACCCAACATACATACAGTACCCAACATACATACTGTTACGACCGGGCACTCGGGTACACTAGGGCTCTCACACAGGACTCGAGTATGGCTCGCTGCCACAACGGAAACACACGATCCCAACCCCAGAGTACTGCCAGCCGAACAAAAAACACCAATACCCTCCAGAGTTCTATCTGCTATAACGGGGTATACAAGAACTCGGTACTAGCGTTTCACAACAGACTAATAAAAAGACGGGAGTTATCTAGTCTGGTCAACAATCAAACAAAGAAGTAAATACAACAACACCAAAGAATAGTGTTGGCCGAAGCCGAAGTAATCCACCCTTGACTAAGAACTTAAGAAGTCCTCCACCCTCTACTTCGGATCGGCACTATTACGTTACGTTAAACAATAGTCCTCGAGCATCGAGCAAGGAATCTTCTGATAAAGTTAGATGCTTCTCGGATACTCGTAAGAAGTAAGTATCGGATTTTGAACAGCAATTCAATAAGTAACACACTGGCAATTAACTAATATTAAAGGCTTTAAATTGACATAAGAAGAATTATAAGAATAGACAGTAGTAAAT
Organism: Lithodes maja; assembly: GCA_037953745.1. Taxonomy (NCBI): domain Eukaryota; kingdom Metazoa; phylum Arthropoda; class Malacostraca; order Decapoda; family Lithodidae; genus Lithodes; species Lithodes maja. Next base: position 4,899 of record JBAKBP010036691.1, on the reverse strand, counting down.
GGCAAACATACAAAAAGAAGTACTCCGACAATGCACTGGCAATAGCCTACTAGGATTGTGCTCGGGGGCCACTAATCTCTAAAGTAGCTATGCATGCCACACATGAAATCAATAGTGCATAAACAATAACATACATAAGGAAAGCTTCAATACTATGCTGTATCTGCTGACCGAGCAAAGTCTAGCTGGGATGTAGTAGGCTAGGAAACAAGGGCTGAGCAAGCGGCTCGTAGCCTAGCGAGGTCCTTCAGGCTGTGCGGCCAAATTACGTTAATTGACGGGATGCTCTCTTGAGAGATCCAGATCACTAGTATCTGGTTCTCTCCTGGCGATCCTCTCAAAGTCAAGCAAACGAGTTAGCACAGTGTTGGGTGGCAGAGGCAAAAGCCCTCACTCGCAACACAGCGCTAAACTCACAAGGTACACAGTCAGAAAGACCACCTAGGCTTCCCAAGTCTCCGTTGCGATTGTACAGGTTCAACAAAACCTAATACACATAGGGAATCACAACTCTAGTAGCCTCATCCCAGTCTAGCATCACCTAGATCAGCAGAAAACAGGAACATGAATAATCATACACAGGGAAATGCATATACGAGTGCAACAAACATTAATCAATCCTATTCTAGTTATCCCTTCCAAAATAGGCTATTCTAATAGGCATATATCTCGTGAGAACTCAAGCGATAATACTTTGGCTGACTAAATCTGCACCAAAGGGGTCATTGAGGTTAAAAAGGGTTCAGGAGAAGAAGAAGTTAGGCGGTACAGAGAGTAGGGAAAGTTCACATCAGTCGGAAGAATATATATAGTTGCAAGGGATATAAGAAGTCGCTCTGCCTGATGAGTTCTGAGGAAAATGCGGCTAGACTTCCCTTTTTATACTCGGCCCTCTAGTGAGCATATCGCCAACTACTAAGGACCGCCCACTAGCAATCATTACGTAATATTCTCTCTCAATCTGGGATCGACAAAGGATTTCCCACGCGCTGAAGAGGGAGGAGGGAGGAGGGAATTAGGCCTACCTGCCCGCGTGGCGCACTCACTGGTCCTCGCCACGCAATTTCTCTCTCTCTCCTCTCATCATTACAAATAAGTCCCACACACAACACTTATAACTAATGATATAAAATAGAACTCGTTGACTCAGATGAAAACAAAATACATATTTATAATACTTATAGTACAACGGCTCACATAAACTAAGTTAGGAAACTCTACACAGACTACAGCCAAAGTTCCTGCCCTGACGATCCTAGCGAGAGTGGGGCATGACTGGGCGTTCTGTACAGCATGCTCATACTCGACATGCGTCACACCTCCCCCAAGATTTTACTTGCTCAACCCTGAGCTAAAATCTGACACACAGAACCCCATCAAGCCCCTCACACCCAGCGACCGCATGGCACTAAAACAAAGCTGAGTTTATCACTAAAACACATCTTATAAAAAAAAAAAATCACATTTTATAACTCCTCCCAACAATAGCAAAAGACACAATATCATGCTCCCAGAGCGAGCTTACAGCAGCTCAGCCGTTTGATAGTTCGTGGACTACTCAAACTCAATAGGCTATGACAAACTTATACAATTATCTATATAAAAAAGAAAGAGTTTTTATGATTTTTTTATATTTTAATATGTTTTTCCCGGCTGCACTATAAGGGCAGTCTATTTTCTTCTATACCAAACGCTCAACTCCTGCTTTACGACCCAATACGCTGGGCTACAACCGCGAGCCAACAAGCACCAAGCGCAAAATACTATTCAAACTAAAGCAGGAGGCTACCCGTGTGTCAATCTACCCAGGATTATATACCCTTGAACGACCATCTGCAACCACGTTATCACAACCGGCAATATGGCGTATGTCCAGGTTATATACCAATAACCTTAGTGACCACCTGGTCAGCCTCATACTCCGATTGTGAAACTGGTCCAAGATCTTGAGAGGGTGATGATCTGGGTAAACTACAACGACCGGACCATAGGCTGGAACATAGACCTCGAAATGCCCCAGCGCATCATCGTCCTTTACAATTTCATTCATCAGGTTCTGAAACGTTGCTAGCGCATTCTTACGTCCGTCGGGCATAACATTGCACCGGTAGGTACTCCCGTCCACAACAAAACCACATACCTCTTTAGCACGCTCGGACAAAGTTACAGGCAACGACCACTCACGACATTCCTTATCCCTCAGACCCTTCGTCCACACGTAATCCAGCTCTGCTTGCACCATAGGCTGTCGAGCAGGATTTATACGGTAGGGAATTAAACTGAGCCTTGCACTATCTCCAGCCTGCATGTCGGATTCTACCCCGTACATCAGGCCTGGAGAAGCAACAAACATGCGAAAGTACTGCCATAGCCTAGTAAATAACTGCCATGCACTGTCTCCACGAACAACATGCCTAGTGCCCTCCCACAACCCAGCCGAGACCGCAGCTTCTAACCTGTAGTCTCCCGTCTTCTCCACCTTCGTCCCTAGAACAGCCAGGTCATGAGAGGGACAATCAGTACCACCCGTGCAGTCACTCTCACAGTTCATTATTGCTAAGGCTTCCCCGCCGATACCGTACATGCGCACCCCCGCATTCCTTGTGACGACATCTGCCTGCGCAGCATCACCGCTTTCAGCGACATGGCCAGATACAGTCGGTCTATGGTAGGGCTGTTGCATTAGACTAGAGCAGCATTGGGAGGCTATGCGACGACCGGGCACTGCGATACCACAGCCGACCTTACCAATTTGCTCAATGTCCTCCTTTTGACCACCACCCTTGGCAGCCATGGGTCGACCCTGACCTGGCAACCATGCCAAAGCCTCGTCGCCCACCTTGAACCACCGAAACAACGAGGCTAACGGTCTTTCAACATTCACGTGACCTGCCCGTGGAACATCTTGCACCGCCCGAGTTGTGAGACTCAGGGGCTCGGCACGACCAGTGGGGTATGAACCGAGCTGGTGCTGGAGTGCTGCACACTGCTGCTCAGGCAGGTGCTCTAGCGCTTCCACAGCCACCAGACTCGTGTCCCCCGCCCACGGCTCCGCCGAGACAGAACAATCCCTACTCTCCTCCACCTGCGCCCTACTGCCCCCCTCTCCTTCTCCACCTTGGCCGCGGCAGACCAACGCAGGGACAGTAGGCTGCTCAGGTGGTTGCTTCACAAACTCCTCCAACAGGTTCACATGACATGCTTCCCCGTCCTCGTGTTTGATCTCGACAGCACCATTACCACACTTCTGAACTTCCGGATTCTCCAACTGCAGTTTACAAATATCCGAGGGAACCAACCCGTCCAGATGCTTCCGAAGCAACCCAAGTCCTCCCCCAACATCAAACTGAGCAACCCTTTTTTCTCTCCGTGTGCAACGTTGCTGCCTCGGAGTCTCTTCCTGCCCTACCTCCTCACTAGCTGTGACAGGTCCTGGGGCCTCTCCAGACTCTAACATAGGTGCCAATACTAAATCACCCAGGAGAGCCGCCGAGTCAAAACTCTTAAAACCAACTCCAGCTTTAGCCTCCTCCTGTTGATCGTTCCTCTGCTGGTCTGAAGACGGAGGACTAGGCTGTGACACTTTATCTGCCCGAGCTCGGGTGACAACACACGCCATGGGTTGTGTCTGGCACCGCTCGACCCACTCTTGCTCTTCCCCACTCACGTCGGCCGTCCTCTCGGCAACGACTAAGGGTAGAACCTCAGAAGCGGGCATTGCAAAGTCGTTGCCGAGAAGAAGGTCGACGCCCTCCACTGGCAGTTTCTCCACAATCCCGACATCCAATTCACGTGTCACACCATCCACCTCCAACTCCAACCGCACCAGCGGGTATGACCGAGTTGCATTAATACCCTGCACCACTACCACCCGAGCCGCATTTATAGGGTAGCCAGTCAAGTTATTCATCAGAGTCTGGGAAGCACCTGCATCACGCAAGACCTCTACTCCATGCTTGCGCCCCGCCCACATCACACAACCCCGTCCTCTATGGTCGCAAAAAACATCCTGAGCAGGGTTCGAGCCTCCCAGGTGCTTCTGCATTGGCTGTGCCTCAGCCTCTGACGAACTGCCCCGGGCAAACTCAGAAGACTTCGGAGACACACCAATGTTGCAGGCCAAAGACACAGCTGCTGTAGGTGGTTTGCTAGGACAGACTCTTGCAAAGTGCCCCTTTTCATGACAATGATAACACTCCAACTCCCCTCTGGGCTTCCCTTGGTACTGGGAAGGGCCCGGCCCCTTCTTAAATGGGACGGTGCTTGTCTTGTGGTCAGTCTTGGTATCATAGCTCTTGTACTTGTTTGCATAAGGTATATCACTAACTCGGGGGGGTGGGGCGTCACGCCCCTTGTTACCTGCCTCACTACGCTTGGCAGACCCGCACCCACGAATTAGTGATAGCCGGAGGTCAGCCATCTCAGCTGCCTCCTGTAGAGTTTTTGGGTTCTTTTCTTTAATAGTTAGTCATTTCTGCACCAGTACACTTATAAAACTGCTTGAGCAGAAACAGCTCAGTCAACTGTTCGGCCGTCTCAGCTTTCTCAGAACGTGTCCAGTTTGTAAGTGCATCTTTTAAGTCCCGGGCATGTTCAAGAAAGGTCGCCTCCCTAGTCTTCGTAACACCCCGAAACTCCAATCGATATGTTTCTGGTTGCAACTCGTATGCCCGTAGGACAGCTCTCTTCAATTCTGGGTAGTCAATGCAAGACTCTAAAGGTAGTGCATCATAAGCCTTCAGACCCTTACCCGTAAGTCTTGAGGAGACTAGAGCTGCCCACATTCTCTTCAGGCCAATTATGCTCCCTACACTTCTTCTCAAAACGATTAAAAAATTCTGTGACTTCAGTTTCACTAAATGCCGGCACCAATTTGACTAAGTGGGACAAGGACTGTTC
>JBAKBP010036690.1:0-18129 GCA_037953745.1 Lithodes maja | reverse complement strand
AATCATCAAAGGCATCGACAATATGAACTGTAGTAAGTACTTCACTATCGACCAATCTAATTACACACGGGGAAACGGTTGCAAAATTATTGGTAAATCTTTTAACTCGCACGAATCTAAGAATTTCTTCTTCAATCGAGTTGTCAACTTGTGGAATGGGCTTCCCCGAAACGTTATAGACTGCAGCACCGTTGATTCATTTAAATTCCGCCTAGACAAATATCTCGCATCAAACCCGCGACTGACTGCGTTTGTAAATGAATAACTTTATCCTCCCCTCAGTTACTAACCCATATGTCCCCTACTAACTTCCTAGTCCTGCCACGTTAGTGGCAGGGCAGTAGTTCCCTTTCCAATGTTCCCTTACCCACTCTAAACCACTGTTTGGACACTTGATCCTCAGTGTTTTGGAGGACAAGCAGCCTAGAAGGGTCACTAGATCTGTTGTTGCTTGATTTCCTTTGTACTTTGTACTCCTTTGTACTCTCTCTCTCTCTCTCTCTCTCTCTCTCTCTCTCTCTCTCACCCTTCTTCCCCTTTATCCACTGGTGTGCTTCCATTAATTACATTATTATGCATTGGTCTCCATCACTACTACTGTCTCACTACCTCATCTGTTACTTCTCTCTCTCTCTCTCTCTCTCTCTCTCTCTCTCTCTCTCTCTCTCTCTCTCTCTCTCTCTCTCTCTCTCTCTCTGTGGTTCAATAACCCATCCTTGATATACAGTAGACTGTATATCTGGTACCGACTCTCCTACTATTGTACTGTCAAGGAATAGTGGAATAGTTCTTCTGTTGGTTGATAGTAGTTGGCGTATATATTAAGGGTAGATGGGAATGTTAAACTATCTAAGAGAAGGGGGTGTAAAACAATATTAGCCACATGTGTATTTGTGTTGGATAACACACACACACACACACACACACACACATATATATATATATATATATATATATATATATATATATATATATATATATATATATATATATATATATAGAGAGAGAGAGAGAGAGAGAGAGAGAGGGAGAGAGAGAGAGATAGCCTCACTTGTATTTCTTACATCATATTTATTGCAAATCCTGCCTCAAAGAGATTGAATTTTTTCAGCAATATCGTGAATTCTTCACTGAGGAGCAGTTATCCGTAATATTAATTAGCCATGTGAGTTTTCAGTTACAGTATTGCATGCTATAGTCTATTCGTTGTAAGTAGGCGAGAAATCATCACCTCTATCCTCTGTAACTCAAAAAGGGCTAGAGCAAATTGGCTGTAAATTTCCACATCTATTCCTTGACTGACTCTTCCCAAATGGTAGACATATTAGCTCGATTACTCTAGTCGTTTTTTAGTTACAGAGGTTAGAGGTCATGAGTTCTCGCCTACTTACAGTGAAGTGGATGTGGAGAGGTTGGACAAGCTTCTGAAGAGAGCAATAATGAAGCATCATTTAAATGTTTTACGTTTATAGTAAATTATTAAATGAATATCCTGCTAGTTTACCGTCTGCTTTCATCTGTCCCCTCCTTCACATTGCTTTCATCTGTCCCCTCCTTCACATTGCTTCCATCTGTCCCCTCCTTCACATTGCTTTCATCTGTCCCCTCCTTCACATTGCTTTCATCTGTCCCCTCCTTCACATTGCTTTCATCTGTCCTCTCCTTCACATTGCTTTCATCTGTCCCCTCCTTCACATTGCTTTCATCTGTCCCCTCCTTCACATTGCTTTCATCTGTCTTCTCCTTCACATTGCTTTCATCAGTCCCCTCCTTCACATTGCTTTCATCTGTCCTCTCCTTCACATTGCTTTCATCTGTCCCCTCCTTCACATTGCTTTCATCTGTCCCCTCCTTCACATTGCTTTCATCTGTCCCCTCCTTCACATTGCTTTCATCTGTCTTCTCCTTCACATTGCTTTCATCAGTCCCCTCCTTCACATTGCTTTCATCTGTCCTCTCCTTCACATTGCTTTCATCTGTCCCCTCCTTCACATTGCTTTCATCTGTCCCCTCCTTCACATTGCTTTCATCTGTCCCCTCCTTCACATTGCAGAGCCCCCACTTTTCATAATTCAGTCCCAGTCTAATTTTCTACTAGCTTTTAATCCACAACAGTCTAAACCCAGTCGGCATGTAATATTCGTGAATGAAAGACCCCGCCAACTGCATTATATATACAGTATATATATATATATATATATATACTAACTGTGGAGAGTGACAACGGCAGATAGACATAATTTGCATAGGTGTTGTGTGTGTGTGTGTGTACGTGTACATTCGTATGTGCGTGTTCGTGAACGTAGGCGTATCTGTGTGTACCGTAAATGCCTTTCCACCCTCCGCCCCAACACACACACACACACACACACACACACACACACACACACACACACCGGAAGTTAGAATACGGACACACGCCACCGTATTTACCCGACTATTGTTACACGGGAATACCGCTCGTTACATATTGCCGACATCCAGCATATAAATAGACAGATTAATAGATAGATATATAGATAGATGGATAGATAGATGGATAGATAGATATATGGATAGATACATGGCTAAATAGATATATGAGAGATAGATATGCATTGAAATTGTATTGTACAGTATGTACGTATGTTTGTATATATGTGTATAGCTATGTGTATGTGTGACCTAAACAAATAATAATAAAGTCAGCGAATGTTGTCACTTCCCCCACATTTGGCCTCACATTGTCCTACACCAACGGTCAACACTTTTTGTTTTTTCCTTGTTTTTCACTCCAATATTTACTTTCAGTGTGCCTTTTATGTTCCATTTCCATAAGGTTTTCCGGAGTATTGCCACACAAAGGGTTTTTAATTTGGCTGTCCCATTGACTCTCGACGCGGCTTTCCATTATTCCAGTCAAAAAAAAAAAAAAAACAAAAAAAAAAAATCTACCGAAAAATGTACAAATTTATCTTGAAAGGGGGTCTAGGGGGTGTAATTTTAAGCTTGATGAAAAAGTAGGGAACAAACTAAATACCTCCCCTTAAGTACCGGTATCGAGAAATTAGCTGCTAAGGGCTTCACTAGTGGTTTCATATTAGCTGCTAAGGGCTTCACTAGTGGTTTCATATTAGCTGCTAAAGGCTTCACTAGTGGTTTCATATTAGCTGCTAAGGGCTTCACTAGTGGTTTCATATTAGCTGCTAAGGGATTCACTAGTGGTTTCATATTAGCTGCTAAGGGCTTCACTAGTGGTTTCATATTAGCTGCTAAGGGATTCACTAGTCGTTTCATATTAGCTGCTAAGGGCTTCACTAGTGGTTTCATATTAGCTGCTAAGGGATTCACTAGTGGTTTCATATTAGCTGCTAAGGGCTTCACTAGTGGTTTCATATTAGCTGCTAAGGGATTCACTAGTGGTTTCATATTAGCTGCTAAGGGCTTCACTAGTGGTTTCATATTAGCTGCTAAAGGCTTCACTAGTGGTTTCATATTAGCTGCTAAGGGCTTCACTAGTGGTTTCATATTAGCTGCTAAGGGCTTCACTAGTGGTTTCATATTAGCTGCTAAGGGCTTCACTAGTGGTTTCATATTAGCTGCTAAGGGCTTCACTAGTGGTTTCATATTAGCTGCTAAGGGCTTCACTAGTGGTTTCATATTAGCTGCTAAGGGCTTCACTAGTGGTTTCATATTAGCTGCTAAGGGATTCACTAGTGGTTTCATATTAGCTGCTAAGGGCTTCACTAGTGGTTTCATATTAGCTGCTAAGGGATTCACTAGTGGTTTCATATTAGCTGCTAAGGGCTTCGCTAGTGGTTTCATATTAGCTGCTAAGGGATTCACTAGTGGTTTCATATTAGCTGCTAAGGGCTTCACTAGTGGTTTCATATTAGCTGCTAAGGGATTCACTAGTGGTTTCATATTAGCTGCTAAGGGCTTCACTAGTGGTTTCATATTAGCTGCTAAGGGATTCACTAGTGGTTTCATATTAGCTGCTAAGGGCTTCACTAGTGGTTTCATATTAGCTGCTAAGGGCTTCACTAGTGGTTTCATATTAGCTGCTAAGGGCTTCACTAGTGGTTTCATATTAGCTGCTAAGGGCTTCACTAGTGGTTTCATATTAGCTGCTAAGGGCTTCACTAGTGGTTTCATATTAGCTGCTAAGGGCTTCACTAGTGGTTTCATATTAGCTGCTAAGGGCTTCACTAGTGGTTTCATATTAGCTGCTAAGGGCTTCACTAGTGGTTTCATATTAGCTGCTAAGGGCTTCACTAGTGGTTTCATATTAGCTGCTAAGGGCTTCACTAGTGGTTTCATATTAGCTGCTAAGGGCTTCACTAGTGGTTTCATATTAGCTGCTAAGGGCTTCACTAGTGGTTTCATATTAGCTGCTAAGGGCTTCACTAGTGGTTTCCTATTAGCTGCTAAGGGCTTCACTAGTGGTTTCCTATTAGCTGCTAAGGGCTTCACTAGTGGTTTCCTATTAGCTGCTAAGGGCTTCACTAGTGGTTTCCTATTAGCTGCTAAGGGCTTCACTAGTGGTTTCATATTAGCTGCTAAGGGCTTCACTAGTGGTTTCATATTAGCTGCTAAGGGCTTCACTAGTGGTTTCATATTAGCTGCTAAGGGCTTCACTAGTGGTTTCATATTAGCTGCTAAGGGCTTCACTAGTGGTTTCATATTAGCTGCTAAGGGCTTCACTAGTGGTTTCATATTAGCTGCTAAGGGCTTCACTAGTGGTTTCATATTAGCTGCTAAGGGCTTCACTAGTGGTTTCATATTAGCTGCTAAGGGCTTCACTAGTGGTTTCATATTAGCTGCTAAGGGCTTCACTAGTGGTTTCATATTAGCTGCTAAGGGATTCACTAGTGGTTTCATATTAGCTGCTAAGGGCTTCACTAGTGGTTTCATATTAGCTGCTAAGGGCTTCACTAGTGGTTTCATATTAGCTGCTAAGGGCTTCACTAGTGGTTTCATATTAGCTGCTAAGGGCTTCACTAGTGGTTTCATATTAGCTGCTAAGGGCTTCACTAGTGGTTTCATATTAGCTGCTAAGGGCTTCACTAGTGGTTTCATATTAGCTGCTAAGGGCTTCACTAGTGGTTTCATATTAGCTGCTAAGGGCTTCACTAGTGGTTTCATATTAGCTGCTAAGGGATTCACTAGTGGTTTCATATTAGCTGCTAAGGGCTTCACTAGTGGTTTCATATTAGCTGCTAAGGGCTTCACTAGTGGTTTCATATTAGCTGCTAAGGGCTTCACTAGTGGTTTCATATTAGCTGCTAAGGGCTTCACTAGTGGTTTCATATTAGCTGCTAAGGGCTTCACTAGTGGTTTCATATTAGCTGCTAAGGGCTTCACTAGTGGTTTCATATTAGCTGCTAAGGGCTTCACTAGTGGTTTCATATTAGCTGCTAAGGGCTTCACTAGTGGTTTCATATTAGCTGCTAAGGGCTTCACTAGTGGTTTCATATTAGCTGCTAAGGGCTTCACTAGTGGTTTCATATTAGCTGCTAAGGGCTTCACTAGTGGTTTCATATTAGCTGCTAAGGGCTTCACTAGTGGTTTCATATTAGCTGCTAAGGGATTCAGTAGTGGTTTCATATTAGCTGCTAAGGGCTTCACTAGTGGTTTCATATTAGCTGCTAAGGGCTTCACTAGTGGTTTCATATTAGCTGCTAAGGGCTTCACTAGTGGTTTCATATAAGCTGCTAAGGGCTTCACTAGTGGTTTCATATTAGCTGCTAAGGGCTTCACTAGTGGTTTCATATTAGCTGCTAAGGGCTTCACTAGTGGTTTCATATTAGCTGCTAAGGGCTTCACTAGTGGTTTCATATTAGCTGCTAAGGGCTTCACTAGTGGTTTCATATAAGCTGCTAAGGGCTTCACTAGTGGTTTCATATTAGCTGCTAAGGGCTTCACTAGTGGTTTCATATTAGCTGCTAAGGGATTCACTAGTGGTTTCATATTAGCTGCTAAGGGCTTCACTAGTGGTTTCATATTAGCTGCTAAGGGATTCACTAGTGGTTTCATATTAGCTGCTAAGGGCTTCACTAGTGGTTTCATATTAGCTGCTAAGGGCTTCACTAGTGGTTTCATATTAGCTGCTAAGGGCTTCACTAGTGGTTTCATATTAGCTGCTAAGGGCTTCACTAGTGGTTTCATATATGTCCATTAACCCTTTGAGTACCAGCGACGTGTGTTATATTTTATGCTTGCTATATTCGGACGATATTATGCAGCTTAGGAAGATTCTGGTAGTTAAAAGGGTTAGGGAGATGGTTTGAAGCCTTAATATGGCTATAGGTCCTTCCTAAGATGAATAAACTCGTCTAATAGTTGCCTGAATATGATGAAAAGGACGTCCCTGGTACTGAATGGGTTAAGGGGAGGTTTTTAGTTTGTTCCCTAGATATCCTTCAAGCTTAAGATTACACCCCCTTGAGCCCCTTTCAAGATAAATTTGTACATTTTTCGGTAGAAAAATGTCCCGGCTGAAAGCCGGTTCCTCTTAAATTACAGGCTCGCTATCGCTCGCCAGGATAAAATCGACACCTAAATGGCACGAAAGGTCTTAAAATTGACAGAAATGGGTTGAAAGTTCTTAAAATCTTCAAAATAATGGGGAGAACGTCTTAACATTAGGAAAACAATGGGGCTAAACATGAGGGAGAAAGGAGTCAAGAAAAACATCCCTCAAGTGGATATCTCCCCTGAAGTATAAAACACAAAAATAGATGCTATGGGATTCAATTTACCGCCAGATGAAATGGAACCGAGTATAGATTACGTGGGCGGATATAGAGGGATCCCAAAAGAGACACTGGACGCCACAACACGGCCACAACTATAAAATAAAACCCGTGTAGCGTTGTCAGTGTGTCAGGCCGCATACCAACCCTTGTCAGCCGGTGTCTGTCAGCTGGGCACATAACTTTTGGAGTTCCAGAGCAGTGGTTAACCCGATGTCACAACAGCACTTTTGCCGGCAATATTTTGGAGTAATTCTTGTCTGGTATCTTCAGAATTAAACTTTCATTACTCTTAACCCCTTAAGGATCATGACGTGTTTATTCTGGCTATTGTTTGACGATTTTATGCATATTAGGAAGGGTATAATTATGGATGTCAGGGTTTACTGAGACAATCTTTACACTTTGGATTCCCACAGACCCTTCCTAAGCTTTTTAAAATCGTCTAATGATGGCCAGAAGAAACTACTAAAATGCGTCACGATTCTCAAAGGGTTAAGCCACCACACATATTCTAATTTCAGTCTACAGTAGTGTCCGATACTAAAGTAATATAAGTCCTGAAATAAAGCGAGAACAAAATTGCTCTTAGAAAATTGCCGGACAAAACGCTCGTGTGTCATCACCTTTTACACGTTTATCTGCATAATGTGTATTTTGGTATACAAAGGTTGTAGTATTTATGTTGAAGATCATGTTGCAATGCCCTAAATTAATATTTGGCTTATAAAACTATGGTATGCTGACAAATGAATAGCCTATATTCTGTTCCAAATAAGTAGTCCGAAACTCAAAATAAGTAGTCTGAAACTCTAAATAAGTAGTCCGAAACTCTTACATATTAACATTTATAACTCACAAACGACTAAAATAATCAAGCTAATATTTCTACCATTTGGGACGGGTCAACCAGGGAATGGATGTGGAAACTTACAGCCCATTTGCTCTAGTTTATTTTAGATACAGAGGTTAGGGTTCACGGTTTCTGGCCTACCTACTTAGAATAGGGTATAGTATCTAGAAACTAATATATATCAGAAGTTCCAGTGTGTAAATGTTTATATGTTTGCGTCCCTTTAGTGCCCACACCTTGGGACTATGGAGATGGGGCTTAACTGGGGTACTCAGGGGGTCCCTCAATAGAGTATATCAAGCCAAATAAAGACATGTAAATCTGCGTAAGTTCTCTCTCTCTCTCTCTCTCTCTCTCTCTCTCTCTCTCTCTCTCTCTCTCTCTCTCTCTCTCTCTCTCTCTCTCTCTCTCTTTTTTTTACGACACAGATATTGAACGAAAGCCGCCCCCCACGAAAACCTTGAGGCCCCCCACTAAAAATATCCAGGTCGCTTCTTCTGAATTTCATGAATATTTGAAAGCTGACAAACGCCCACATCTGGAATAAGAGGGAGAACACGCATTTCCACTCGGCCTGGGAGAGAGAGAGAGAGAGAGAGAGAGAGAGAGAGAGAGAGAGAGAGAGAGAGAGAGAGAGAGAGTGTTAGAGTGAGAGTTACACAGTTACACAGATATTCAGACCACACAGAGAGAGAGAGAGAGAGTGAGTTAGTTAGTTACACAGAGTTACACAGATACTCAGACCACAGAGAGAGAGAGTGAGAGAGTTACACAAAGTTACAAAGATACTCAGACCAGAGAGAGACAGAGACAGAGAGAGAGTGAGAAAGAGAGTTACACAGAGTTACACATAGTTACACATATATTCAGACCACACAGACCATGCGGTTCCTATTAGGTGGGCCTTGCCGGAAATTAGGATGAAATGTAACTTTTTATGAGTTAGGAAATGCCCACAAGGAAAGTTTGCATATACAGTAGGATAAAACGGAATTAATCTGAAAGGGAACTTACACGTACATATATCTATCTATTGCCAGATGATATGATCCACGACGGGTTGGCCACGAATTAATCGTTTAGAAGACGTTTAGAAGACTACCGCTACGTTGAGAACGCTACCGCTACGTTTAGAAGATTACCGCTACGTGTAGAAGATTACCGCTACGTTTAGAAGATTACCGCTACGTTTCTCCAGGCTTGGGAAATGGGATAGCCAAGGTGGTTTTGTAATAAATGTAATGTACTTAAAGGTGGCCTGTTGTACAAGCGGTGTGTTAGGGCGTTGGTTAGGGGAACGGTTCGGCTCACAGATAAGAGGACTTGAGTTCCATTCCCAAGAAATATAAAGATGAACCTCTTGCCTATGATTTACTCCTTCCTGTGTACATTTATTTTCACTCTACGCTCTGCGAAAGCTTTTTATTTTCTAACATCTGCCTATCCATTCACAATCCCCCCTTAATTACCTTGTTTCCCACCTACCTACCTACTTGCTTACCTACCTACCTACCTACCTACCTACTTGCTTACCTACCTACCTACCTACTTGCTTACCTACTTACCTACCTACCTACCTACCTACCTACTTGCTTACCTACCTACCTACCTACTTGCCTACCTACCTACCTACTTGCTTACCTACTTACCTACCTACCTACCTACCTACCTACTTGCTTACCTACTTACCTACCTACCTACCTACCTACTTACCTACTTACCTACCTACCTACTTGCTTACCTACCTACCTACCTACCTACTTGCTTACCTACTTACCTACCCTACTTGCTTACCTACCTACCTACCTACCTATCTACTTGCTTACCTACTTACCTACCTACCTACCTACCTACCTACTTGCTTATCTACCTACCTACCTACCTACTTGCTTACCTACCTACCTACCTACCTACTTGCTTACCTACTTACCTACCTACCTACTTGCTTACCTACCTACCTACCTACTTGCTTACCTACTTACCTACCTACCTACCTACCTACCTACTTGCTTACCTACTTGCTTACCTACTTACCTACCTACCTACCTACCTACTTGCTTACCTACTTACCTACCTACCTACTTACCTACCTACCTACCTACCTACCTACTTGCTTACCTACTTACCTACCTACCTACCTACCTACTTGCTTACCTACCTACCTACCTACTTGCTTACCTACCTACCTACCTACCTACCTACTTGCTTACCTACTTACCTACCTACCTACCTACCTACCTACCTACTTGCTTACCTACTTACCTACCTACCTACTTGCTTACCTACCTACCTACCTACCTACCTACCTACTTGCTTACCTACTTACCTACCTACCTACTTGCTTACCTACCTACCTACCTACTTGCTTACCTACTTACCTACCTACCTACTTGCTTACCTACCTACCTACCTACCTACCTACCTACTTGCTTACCTACCTACCTACCTACCTGTCTAGATAGATAGATAGATAGATAGATGGATTGAAAGATATATGCGTCTCCTACAACCATAGTAACTGAGTCGGAAGAATGTAAACAAATCTGCATTTAACTTAAACACACACACACACACACACACACACACACACACACACACACACACACACACACACACATTTAACTTAAACACACACACACACACACACACACACACACACACAGTCCGTAGCCTAGTAGGTAGAGCTCTCGTCTCACACACGAGGGGTCGGGGGTTCAATCCCCGGCCGGGCGGAGACAAATTGGACTTGTCTCCTTTCATGTGTTAGCCTCAGTTCACCTAGCTGTAAATAGGTACCTGGAATAAGTGGACGACGTTGTGACGTCCCATCTGGGGTTGGCAAAAATGGTACAAGGCGAGATGGGTATCATATGGTTCACCTAAGCTGATGGCTACCTAAGCCTTAGGGCGAGACGGTACCGTCTATAGTGAGAATGGTACCATACAGATCCACCCTAAGCCTTCGTTTCCAATGTAGCCAATTGGCTAAAATACAGACTACACACACATCCACAGCCATTCCAACAGTACATAAAACACTTAACATGCATTTCACGCAATACATTCACGCAATACATTCCCAGTTAAGGAGGCGCGATAATAATGAGCTTAGCTCGCATTGCGTGGATTCCCCTTGACGAACAAGTAACTGAGTAACTGAGTAACACACACACACACACACACACACACAAACGTTACTCTGTCTTTCTTGTATTCAACAGCTGAGCTCTGGAACTCTCTCCCAGAATCAGTCTTTCCCTCCTATGACTTAAATTGCTTCAAACTCAGTGTGTCCTGGCATTTTGGCTCGAACGTCCCTTGATTTTGGCCCTGTTACTCTTTCAACTATGGGGGAGGCACTCGCTACAGGCAGTTCTGCCTTTTGTCTCCCTCACTCACTTGGAAAAAAAACCCACACACACACGCATTCAGAAAATTAAAATTGGAATGAAATTGCGCTCACTTTAAACCCACATAAGCGGTATAGTGTAGTCCAGGATAATTGAGGGTGGTAATAGTAGGGAGTTGGGATTGCTCTGTCAAGGGGTTAAGACCACTGGTGATGGACGGTTCTATTATACTTAGACTGAATGGCGTGTATAGGAGATGATTGGAACACAGACACAAAATGACACACTCACATAATACACACACAGACACATATGTTGTACATACACACAAATACGATGCAACCCCCCCCCCCCCCCCCACACACACACACACACTCCATCCACTACTCCCTCCTTGACCCCCTTCCCCTCCCCCCCCACTCCATTCATGATTCCCTCCTGCCTCCCCCCTTGTCTCCCTTCCCCTCCCTCTCCCCCCGCCCTCCCCCTCTCCCTCCTTCGCTCCCTTCCCCCCTCCCCCTCCTTTTCTTCCTCCCTCCCTCCCTCCCTCCTTCACTCCGTTCCTCCCCCTCTCTCTCTCCCCCTTTCTTCTTCCCTCCCCCACTCCCTTCTTAGTTCCGTTCCTCCCCCTCTCTACCCCCCCTTCCTCCCTTTCTACCTCCCTCCCTCCCTCCCTCCCTCCCTCGTTTCAATCCCAACCTCACTCACCAAGCTCACTCACTAGACAAGCAACCTAGAAGGGTCACTAGATCTGTTGTTGCTTGATTTCCTTTGTACCATCTGCCAATTAATACGTTATATGAGAGAGCTATTAGTTTTAATGCTGGACCATTCTTCTCTCACTCTCTCTCTCTCTCTCTCTCTCTCTCTCTCTCTCTCTCCGCGCTTTGACGTCTATCATTAGACGATTGTATACAGCTTAGGAAGGATCTGTGGGAGTTATAAGAGTAAAGACTATCTCAAGCAACCCTCAAACTTACATATGCCCTTGCTAGTCTGAATATAATCGTGTAAGAATAGCCAGAACACAGAACAGAAATGCGGCATCGTATCTTGAAAGGGTTAAGTTACGTCATATATATATATGTTGATTTTATTGTATTTTTATATTATTTTATAACTATCGAAAAACTGGATAAATTTACTTTCTGTGAGTGGTAATAATAGTGTAATTGAATATAATTAGTGCAAAATATTATATAATATTTTGCACTTATACTGAACATCCCATGCTTTATTATATTTTCACCTCTGCTTTGAATACGTGCTCAAAAATAACAATCTTAAAATGTACACGATTTACAAAACTCCGGTTCATGTTTTTCCCAGGCAGAGAAAGCCTCCCCCAGTAATCTTGTTGAACTGCCAGCTCCGATACACGTTTATATATATATTACAGGGTGATTCAGTAACCCTTTTCATAAATTTAATGGCAAATTCGGGAGACAAAAATAAGACTAATTTACTCTATGACCCTTAGGGTGAGTCTTTGATATGATGGAGTTATTACACCTTTAAAGTTATCGATAGATAGAAAAGAAAAAAATCTAAGGAGTGAGAATGAAAATGTCGTTGCTAACTGGCAGGGTAGCGTAACCAAGACTTGGTATCAAAATGGCTGCATACGGTAGCTGGATGCAGTTCGTTTCGCAATTTACAAAGGTACATTACTACTGTATTTGTATTATCATCATCATTATTATTAATAATCATTGTATTAGTAGTAGTAGTAGCAAGGGGAGAAGCAGGCGGCGGAGGATAAGTAAGAGGAAGAGGAGGAGGAGTAAGTGGTGGAAGAGGGGTAAGTGGAGGAGGAGGGATCTGACTGCCGACTTTGAGCTTTGATACTCCGCTCGTCTTAATGAATCTTGAATCAATCTGTACATGAATCTAAAGATTGTTTCTTTGCTTACACGTGGTATGTAAATGGCTGCATATGGTAGCAGTTGTCTCAATGCTCAAAAGAACATTAACATTTTATCACCATCATCATAATTAATACTCTACAAGCCATTTTGATACCAAGTCTTGGTTACGCTACCCTGCCAGTTAGCAGCAACATTTTCATTCTCACTCCTTAGATTTTTGTTCTTTTCTATCTATCGATAACTTTAAAGGTGTAATAACTCCATCATATCAAAGACTCACCCTAAGGGTCATAGAGTAAATTAGTCTTATTTTTGTCTCCCGAATTTGCCATTAAATTTATGAAAAGGGTTACTGAATCACCCTGTATATATATATATATATATATGTTTCTAGTCTCTCAGTGGGGATCGAACCATCGACCATCAGGATGATAGCCGACGCTGGTTCGATCCCCACTGAGAGACTAGAAACATTTAGTGGCTCACGTGTATTTGTGATATATTCTCAATATATATATATATATATATATATATATCTTGTTCTCTTTTCATAATATTGTATTAAATAGTATTGTTGTTGTTGTTGTTTTATGTATTATATTATTATATTTGATCATATATTTTATTCATATTTTTATTCCATTGATACTTTTGTTTAGGGTTTTAGTACCAAACAAGTATTTATCTTATATTATTCTAGTTTATTTGCTTTATTATATTATTTTCCCAAGGGTTTTAGTAACACACAGTGGAGACTACTCCCTCTGCGCTACTGTTGACATGTGCTGGCGGGGTTTTAGGGGGACTTTGGCCTCTATTTGTTCACCTGGAAGCTCTATTGCCCTCTATTTGTTCACCTGGAAGCTCTATTGCCCTCTATTTGTTCACCTGGAAGCTCTATTGCCCTCTATTTGTTCACCTGGAAGCTCTATTGCCCTCTATTTGTTATATTATTTTGAAGGGCACGGTTATGTTTTTTTATATATATGACCCCAGCCAGCGCTCGAACCCAGGCCAGTAGTGCAACACTCCAACACCTTAGCCACTAGGCCACCGAGGAGCTTAAAAGTAATGGCTTCATTTTGGAATGATATTCCATCCACCACCACCCGCTTCGACTCTGTTAGGTTAAGGCCCCATTAATTGCTCTTTCCATTCACATATACATAGCCTACGTGAGTTGCAGTTGGGATGTGTGTACATGCTTAGATTGATATGCAGGATTCGAAGTTGCATAATAAATCGTAGGCAGTGTCCACCATTCTTTAACTGTCTTCGTGGTGCGATGCATAAGGTGTTGATTTTCGGTGTGAGCATCCTGGATTCGAATCCACGGACTGCCACATGTGTTTGTAAATTTCATTAATCGATTTTAGGAGTATAGTTGGTTGTTGGAAGGAACATAATAATTGATGATTATAGATCGATTGGTTATGGATACTTTTTATGTATAATTATTTACCCCTTACATGATGTACAGTCGCGCTAATAAGTGATGTCTCGGCACCAAGTATGTTTTGATCCATAATTGGTATCAGCAATATCAAAGCTTCATTTCTTCATATCAAGTGAAATATACAAACATGTTCCTACACTTACCCACCCAATTCAACATCTGTCAGCCATTAATACAGGACAGAACAAGCCAAATGTAAGGACAGCTGGGACATGACTTATTAGCGCCGAAATTAGTTTAGAAATTATATGTTGGAGTCGATTCAAAATATAGGTAGATTACACTATCGATTGGCCTTCCAGTGATGACGAAGCTCGTCTACTGTTAGCCATAATAAAGTAGAAGAAGAGTCATAAAACTGAGAAGGTAAGAAATTACATAGTACTGTTTATTTATCTCTATGAAAACATAGTACTGTTAATTTATCTATAAAAACAGTACAGTTAATTTATCTTTATACAAACAAAGTACTGTTAATTTATCTTTATACAAAGTACTGTTAATTTATCTGTATAAAAACATATAGTACTGTTCAGGGGAGATGGGCAACTGTGTTCACTGCTTGTAAAGTTTAAAAGTCATGCTAATTAATCATTAAGTACGGTAACGTTTGAATTCAATATTATAGCAATGATAAAGAAACAATACAACACCCAGTACAATTGTCTGTAATAATATGTAATTGTTGTTCTTTATGAACTGTTTGATGCAGTGACAATATTGCTTGGACAATAAACGAACGTCTATCTATCTATCTATCTATATGCTCAGGCCCAATCCCCATTTTGGGGGTAGCCGACTCAAGACAGAGCAAGAACAAGGATAACACAAAAACATCATAAAACAAAAAATAAACACAGATAAAAAACACAAACTCTCACACATCCAGGTCACCCAGGAGAAGACCCAGAGACCAGGGTTACCAAGGTCGCTCCAGCACTCCCCCGGCCCCTGACCACCCGGAGAGGTTCCGATCTCGGCAGGCAGACATGCAGCGGAGCCAAAGCCACAAGCCCTCCCACCACACTTCCAGGCACACCCTTCATATTAATCGTCTCCCCGGGCCAGGCGCCTGATGGACTATTATCTAGTCCAACTTGCGCCCGACCCCTTACTCCAAATGACCACGTGTTCACTCAACTATTCACAAGCATTCTCCATTCACTCTTGTCCACCACCACTTCCCCTGCCTGATCTATAGTCATTCCTCTATCATCCAAAGCCTTTCTTACACAGTCTCTCCATCTCAATGGGGGTCTTCCTGCCCTTCTATCTCCCCTTGTATCTGACTCACATATTCTCTTTGTAAGCCTTTCATCTCCCATTCGTTCCACATGACCATACCAGCTCAGCACCCTTCTGTCCACTCTGGCTGACAAATGTTCCTGCTGCCCCACTCTCCTACGTATCTCTTCATTCCTCAATCTGTCTCTACGAGTAACTCCACACATACTCCTCAAGCAGCTCATCTCCATCACATCCAGCCCTCTTTTCTCCTTTTTCTTCAGAGCCCATGTCTCAGCCCCATACATCACTGTTGGCACAACAATTCCTTGATACAGTGCACTTTTTACTTTCACTCCGAGATTTCTCGTCTTCCACATACTTCCCATTGCTCCGAAAACCTTCCTTCCTTCACACACTCTCTGTTTTACCTCCACTTCCATACCTCCACTCCTGCTTATTGTTCCTCCTAGATATTTAAAACACTCTACTTGTTCCAATATTTCCCCATCCAGCCTCACATCTAGATTCACCCTATGCTCTCCCCTATTACACACCATTACTTTACTTTTATTGACGTTCACCTTCAGTTTCCTCCTTCCACAAACCACACCAAACTCTTTGACTACCTGCTGCAGTTTCTCATCAGAATCCGCCACCAATGCTGTGTCATCAGCGAACAGCAACTGATTCAACTCCCAATCTCTACCATTCTTTCCTACTAAACCCAATCCTCTTCCCATAGTTCTCCTTTTCACCTCCCTCACCACACCATCCATAAACATATTAAACAGCCATGGTGACATTACACAACCCTGTCGCAAACCTACCTTTACCTCAAACCATTCACTCAACTCACCATTTCCTACTCTCACACATGCTCTGCTCCCTTCATAAAAACTCTTAACTGCTTCTAACAAATTTCCTCCTATTTCATAAATCCTTAACACCTTCCACATTGCTTCACGGTCCACACGATCATACGCTTTTTCCAAGTCCATAAAAGCCCAAAATATCTCCTTATGCTTCTCTAAATACTTCTCGCATAACTGTCTTACTGCAAACATCTGATCCACGCACCCTCTTCCCCTCCTAAAACCGCACTGTTCTTCTCCTATTGCAACTTCCGTACACTTTATTATCCTCTCTATCAACACCCTGCCATACAGCTTTCCAACCACTGACAATAAACTAATACCTCTATAACTTGAACACTCCTGCCGATCTCCCTTCCCCTTGTACAACGGCACAATACATGCACTCTTCCAGTCTATTGGTACCATGACACAGCAAAGCACACATTGAAAAGTCTCACCAACCAATCTATTATCACATCTCCACCCTTCTTTATACACTCCACAGCAATACCATCCAAACCTTCTGCTTTTCCCGCTCTCATTTGTTTCACTGCTTCTTTCACCTCATTTTCCTCAATCCTTTCATTCATTCCCTGCCACCTGGGTGGCCTGGGTAACCTATCTCCATCCACCTCTGCTTCAATCACTGCTTCTCTTCCATCTCTTGTATTTAACAAAGATTCAAAATACTCGGCATATCTTTTCCTCACTTCAACTGGTTCCACTAGTAATTCTCCATTTTCATCTTTCACTGACTCTTCCCTCTTTTGTCCTCCTTTCCTTACTTTATTTACCTCCTTCCAGAACATCTTCTTTCGTTCTTCAAAATTCTCACTCAGCCTTTGGCCCCACCTTTCGTTTGCATCTTTTTTCGCTTCTCTAATTTTCCGTTTTGCCTCTCTCCTTTTCTCCTTGTACCTCTCCCATACCTCAACACTACCATCCTGTAAAACCCTCTCAAAACACTGTCTCTTCTCCTCAACTGCCTTTCTCACCGTATCATTCCACCACTCGCTTCCCTTCCTGATACCTCTGCCTCCTACTTTCCTTTTGCCGCATACTACCTCTGCACTTGCTTTCACTCCTTCCTTAAACTGTTGCCATTCAATCTCTACTTCTCTCTCTTCCATCTCTCTCACTTCCATCCACTTTTAATTTAGTCTTTCCTTGTACTCCCTCTCTTTTTCACTCTCTCTAACTCACTAACTTTTATTACCTCTCTTACTTCACGCTTGTCTCTTATTCTCCTGTAACTCTTAACTCTTAGCTTTCCCTCCACCAGGTAATGATCTGACATACCCTCCGCCTCACCTCTCATCACATTCACATCCAGCAGTCTACACAATCTTTCCCTTGTCACCAGCACATAATCCATCAATGCCCTCTCTACAATCTCTCCCCTCACAAGTCTATGCCAGGTGTACTTGTGTATACGCCTTTTTTTGAAGAACGTATTACCTACACTCAATCTACACTCTTCACATACATTTTTCAGTCTTTCTCCACTCTCGTTTACACCATCCACACCAAAACTACCGATGACTCCCTCAACAGGCTCATTTCCTACCCTAGCATTTAGGTCCCCTAAAACTATAACATTTTCATTTTCATCAAACCCTTGCAGACAATCTCTCAAATCCTCCCAGAAACCCTCTACCTCGTCTAACTCTCTTTCACTTCCTGGTCCATACGCACTTACAAAAACCCACCTTTCACCCTTAAACCGCATTCTCACCCACATTAGCCTTGATGACACCTCTTTCCACTCTTTTATAAACTCTCTCAAC
>JBAKBP010036689.1:0-18130 GCA_037953745.1 Lithodes maja | reverse complement strand
ATATATATATATATATAAAAGTACAGTATGTTTGTATATAAGCCATCCAACCACTATTTCCCCAGGTGAGGAGTCTGCGGCGGTACACACAGCGAACTCTGTGGACCTGCTGGGATCGAACCCGTGTGTAGTGATGGGCGTTTTGTTACTGCTGGGGGTGGTGCTGAGAGGGAGCTGCCGGTGACCCAGCCCCTACCTCGGTCTGTTATAATAGGTACGGTAGGTTCAGAGTATAATTATCTCTTCACCTACAAAAGAGAGAGAGAGAGTGAGAGAGATTCTGATTGCAGATAGAAAACGGGACGCAATGAAATTAATTTGTTATTACTGTTCCATACCTAAACCAATTACCCACAGTACACTCAGAATCCATAGTTTGTAGCCCAATTACCCGCAGTACACTTGGATGCCATAGTTTTTAGCATAATCACAAATAGTCCTGTACTGCACCTATTTCTGATTGTGGAAGTTTCTTTGAAAACGAATTTATGAATATAATTGTTTGTACATTAACTACAAAACTAGCGTATGTATACTATCTATTGAAAAGTAGGTTTTATTCAGGAGTCAATCCAGATAGTTATAATTGCATAAGGAAAAACATGAAGGGTCCACGAATTCCTATGAGTGGGCTAGAGACTATGGCACCTGGATGTACCTCTTAATCTGTGTTACTAAGAGCTATCTGATCATCACACCTACAATATTAAATATCACTACCACTTTAATTAACGCAACATAAAGTGTACAACTTGTCAGAATCTAAATGAAGTAGTATATATTACGGTAAACATAGCTGCAGTTGTGGACGGCCAACGCTCATTTCCTCATCCTATCAACTCCGGTGTTGTTGTTGTTGTTCCCCAGGCTGCCTGGCCGAACAGCCCCAAGGTCCTGAGCAAGGCCAAGGCCATAGAGCGCCCCCACAAAACCCTCCCTGCTTACCACTAACAAAGCCCGGGTGACCGAAGCCACTCTAAGGCAGGGAGCTGAGGAGGGCGCGGAAACACCCGGGAAACCAAAGCCCCACCCAAGGCCTTGTGCCCCTCAGCAATTATGAAGGGAAAGTTGAGGGGCAAGGGAAAAATGTGATGCTTTGGCTCCCAATCTGCCAACTTTTAGGTTGGCAGTAGGGAGGTCGATCCACGGAAAAGACACCGTCACTCGAGATCTAGAAGATATAATATTATAAGTAAAAGGAACAGTCAGAGTAAGCTATGGGTATGGCAGAGATCGCTCAGCTCTCACTCTGATAGACCGGCCCATCACCAATCAACTCCAGTGTTCCTCAGGGTTCTGTCCTATCTCTTATTCTCTTTTAATTTTCATAAATGATCTTCTCAACTGTATATCATCCAGTCCCATTCATTCATATGCAGACGACTCTACCTTACACCACTCAATTAATTTTCCAGAATGCCCCAGCGAGCAGTCCCTCAAAAGTAAACGTAATGAAGCCATAAAATGCTTATCTTCTGATCTAGCTACTATTTCCAATTGGGGTAAAGAAAACCTTGTTGCATTTAATGCTTCCAAAACTCAATTTATCTATCTTACTACCCGTCAGGAACCTCCAGAGGACAATCCCTTATTCTTCAACAATACAAAAATCATCCCTTCATCTTCTCACAATGTTCTCGGTGTCTCTTTTTCTTCTGCTCTCACTTGGAAAGACCGTATTACCAGTCTCGCTAAGGCAGCCTCCCAGAAGCTGGGTGTGCTCAACCACCTCAAGGGGTTATTTACCCCTGCGCATCTTCTTGCTCTGTACAGGGTCACAGTGCGTCCTTGTATGGAGTATTGTTCACATGTGTGGGGAGGATCCTCTCACACCGCACTCCTAGATAAAGTAGAAAGGAAAGCCTTTCGTATCATTAACTCCCGTCCACTCACCAACTCTCTGCAATCTCTCTCTCTTCGCCGCAATGTTGAATCTCTCTCGCTATTTTATCGCTACTTCAATAATCAGTGTTCCTCGGAGCTTTCCCTGTGAATACCACCTCCTCTACGTACCCGCCTTGCAACACAATCCCACCCCTACTCTGTGCAACTTTCCAACCCAAGGGTGAAACGCTATTCTCAGATATTCTTCTATTCAACTGCTGAGCTCTGGAACTCTCTCCCAGAATCAGTCTTTCCCTCTTCCTATGACTTAAATTGCTTCAAAGTCCATGTGTCCAGGCATTTTAGCTCGAACGTCCCTTGATTTCGGCCCTGTCACTCTTTGAAATCTAGGGGAGGCACTCGCTGCAGGCAGTTATGCCTTTGTCTCCCTCATTCACATAGAAGAAAAAAAACAACAATCAATCTAACCCCTTGAGGATTATCACGCAGTTTGACAGTTTATTATGGCTAGCTGCAGACGATTGCATGTAGATTAGGAAGGGTAGCCTATATGGAAAGTCAGAGGGTTAATCGAGACTTACCCTCTACTTCCCACAGATCCTTCCTAAGCTGTATAAAAGCGTCTAATGATAACCAGAATAAACTGCGACAATGCCTCACGATCTCCAAAGGGTTACAATAAAATAAAGTATAGTAGAGTTGAAAGAGCGATATAACTGTCTATATATATGCTCATTGCTCAGGTTCAATCCCCACTTTTCCATTTTTTTTTTTATTTTCATTTTTTTTTTTTTTTTTTTTTTTTTATTAAGAGAGCCAGATTCAAGGTACGTTAGAGTCCGATATGTGGCCCGTTATGGACGATCGGTATCACTTTATCCTACCGGCGGCCGCAACATCGCCAACACAACGCAAAAAATTAAGGGGGGATGGGCATATTTATTGCTCATTTATGTATTTTTTTGTTTTATTATCTTTTAGTTTCCTCCCCTAGACCTCCATTAAGTTAAAAAAAAAACCACCACCCAAGACCCACCTTCAAGATTAATGTTTAAATTGTTCGATAACAAAATGTTGCGGCCAAAGGCCGGTTCTTCTTAAATTACAGGCTCGATAACGCTCACCAGGACTAAAAAGACATCTAAATAACACGAAAAGTCTTAATATTGAAAACAAATAGGGCGCAACGTCTTAAAATCGCCAAACTAAATGGGCCGAACGTCTTAAAATATCTGAAAACTAATAGGGCTAAACATGAGGAAGAAGGGGGAAAAAAAGCGACCCATCTCCCCTTAACACACACTGGAAAAAATAGCATCCAGCCAATTAAACCGACACTACGACCAACCACCTCAGTGGGTGGTGGGGGGGGGGGGGTAAACGACAACACGCTACTCGATACTGCGTGGTAAATAGAACATTGCGTAAATACAAATTGTGCAAAACTAATCTAATACAATTAACTAAAAAGGGTTTCTATTACTCCTTAATATATATAGGAAATGGTAAAGTGTTATTTATCACACCCTGGTGTAGTTGATTAAAGCATGGACTTTCGTGGTTCAAGTCCCACCTGAGAGTACAAAACATTTAGTAGCTCACGATTATGTGAGATACACTTATTATATATATATATATATATATATATATATATATATATATATATATATATATACTGTATATACCGTAAATATATATATATATATATATATATATATATATATATATATTATATATATATATATATATTTACCGGCATCACAGTATATATATATATATATATATATATATATATATATATATATATACTGTGTGCGTGTGTTTCTAAATAGTCAATACAAAATATGTAGCCTATTTGTGTATACGGTATATCCACTTATGTAATACACACTATATGTATGTATATCAGTATGTAGTTATGAATACACGCATTATTTGCGCGTGTGAGTTCGGGTTTGTGTGTGATGGGGATGAATAACCAATATAATCCAGTATTACGCCTAGCATGAAAATCGGTATTAATTGCAGTTTTTCTCTGTTTGCAGAGAACGGCCGTGTGATGTGGACCTGTGGGCAGAGAGTCAGCTCTGTGTGTGTGTGTGTGTGTGTGTGTGTGTGTGGAGTCGGGTGTGTGAGAGAGAGTCAGAGAGCCGCCGTGTGATATGGACCTGGGCAGAGAGTCAGCTGTGTGTGTGTGTGTAGTCAGCTGTGGGTGTGTGTATGTGTGTGTGTGTAGTCAGGTATGTGTGTGTGTGTGTGTGTGGAGTCGGGTGTTTGTGTGTGTGTGGAGTCGGGGTGAGTGTGAGAGAGAGTGTGAGTGTGTGGAGTCAGGTGTGTGTGTGTGTGTGTGTGTGTGGAGTCAGGTGAGTGTGTGAGTGTAGTCAGGTGTGCGTATTTTTTTTTTTTTTTTTTTTTTTTTTTCTATATTCCAACTTACTTCCTCTCGGGCATAGGCTGAGAGCCTTAACATTCACCGCTTTACAATGAACAGTGAAGCCCGTGAGGTCTTGTTCCAGTCTAGGGAGTGAGACATGTGAAGCACGTAGAGTACAACGAGCACCTGCCATCTTGCCTTCACATGAGGCACGGTGCTCACTCATGGCCCGAAATGACCCCATCTCTGAAGCCACCTCGTTCCCGTGCTTCACTGTCACGCCGCCTACACTCGGACTCTCACACTTACACACACACAACGCCACCTGTTGAGCAGATAACTGTGTAGTTAGGTGTGTGTGCAGTCAAGTGCGTGTGTGTGTGTAGTCAGGTGAGCGCATGTGTGTAGTGAGGTGTGTGTGGAGAGTCAGATTTGCCATCGTGTTTTAAGAGTGGATCCCTTATGCAAAAAATACAAATAAACTCAGTGTGGGAATTTACTATGTATTTTTAGTTTTGCATCCCTCCCGTTCTATTTGGATATCCCAAAGACAGGCTGATTTATGTAAACTCTGTTTGCATACCGTCTAGAGAGAGATTATTTTGAAAACATGTTTTAAGAACATACTTTTGAAGCATATATGAAAATGGTAGGCTACTCAGAAATTTAGACACATTTTCACTGCATATAACTTGAAAGATAAACTCTATATCTTACATGATTTAGGGGCCTTTATTATAGGTAAGGTATTAACATTCCAGTGTATGAAACAGACAAAAGGCAAAGCTGTCTGCAAGAATTAAGTGACTCCCCCAAAGTTGAAAGAGTGATAGAGAGCCAGATTCAAGGTACGTTAGAGTAAAAATGTCCGGACACACGGAGTTTGAAGCAATTTAAGTCATAGGGTAAGGGAAAGACAGATTAAGGGAGAGAGTTCCAAAGCTTACTTATTGAAAGAAGAAAGACTGGGAAAATCGGTTGAGTGCTTTGATATAAATACTGTACTTTGGATTCCCATGTCACTGTTAACCCCTTCAGCACCATGACGTAAGTTTGATCATTATCTGGTTACCATTAGACGGTTTTCTATAACTTATATTGTATCTCTAGGACTAGGTATAAATACGATCTCAATAAACCCTCTGAGCAACACAGGGCCTTCTTAAACTGCATAGGATCGTCTATGTGTAGCCAGAATCAAAGTTAACATGACGACACAGGTACTGAAGGGGTTAAATGTCAGTCATGGTCAGAAGTCCTGTTATATCACTCCAACTATAGGCCAGTCATTATAGGTAAGCCAGAAATCGTGAACCCCTAACCTCTGTAACTCAAAAAGAACTCGAGTAAATGGGCTGTAAAATTCCACACCTTTTCCCTGGCCGACCCTTCCCAAATGGTAGACATATTAGCTCGATTACTCTAGTCGCTTATGAGTTATAGAGGTTAGTGGTAAAGATTTGTGGCCTACCTTTAAGGGAGCCCACCTCGTTTTTCTTGTTCTTCTCCTTCTCTCCCTCTCTCTTTGGCTTGTACCCATTCGGCCCCATTCAGCCTACTGTTTTAAGACGTTTACCCCCATCCAGATGTCAATATTTTCCTGGCGAGCGGTAGCGAGCCAGCATATATATATTTTTGTTTTGACAGCAAGCTAAATTTGTAAAATTTTCGATAGAAAAATGTCTCCGGCGAAGCCGGATTTCTCCATACAATGTTGGCTCGCTATCGCTCGCCAGGAAGAAATCGACACCTGGATGGGGATAAAAGTCTTAAAACCGTTGGCTGAATGGATACAAGCCAGTGAAAGAGAGAAAAGGAGAGAAAGATAAAAGAAGCCGGTGACCCCCCTTAACACTCAACGAGCGGCTAGTTTTGTAACTTCTACTACCTGCCAAGCGGGCAGATTTACCCTAAACGAGCTTCATTCCATGCTCTTTTTCATGCATAAAGAAGAGCCAGAGCGTAATACAATTATGTATCCGTGAAAGGGCGATGATTGAGCTTTCCTATGACACCTGAACCATCCTTGTACGACCACGGGTTCTCTTGCAACGATTGTGCAACACGAAGGGAAAATCCCTAAAATACAGTAATTTCGTCAGTTTTTACCCTGTATTGTGGGACCAGGGATTTGGTGGGATGTGATGAAACTGTCAGTGGCGGGACAACATCCATGCCGAACAGTCAGAGCCCACCCGCGCTCCTCCCACCGCTCGGACTCTCTCTCAGAGCCGATTATGTGCTCAACATCGCATGCGACTAAAGCCGGGCCCCGCTCTTTAGGCCTTGGTTCTCTACTCCGACTATAGCCGGGCCCCGCCAAAGAAGGGTTAATAAATGGACTATTCTATCTATATAATATTTTCGATTGTCTGTGTGTGTGTGTGTGTGTCTGTCTGTGTGTTTTTAATAGGCGGCCGCAGTTTTCGACCTGGGGAGCTGAAAATTTGCATGTGGGTGGCAATTGACATGGATCAGGTCATAGAGGGGGCGAGGCCACAATCAGAGGTCGTTTCGAGGCCGAAATTGAAAAAAAAAATGAAAAAAATTGAAAAAGTGGCCGTTTGGGGCAGCAGGAGGCCTCCGATCGAAAAGGTGTATGGAACAAAAGTTGTTCGCAGCCCCCCAAAATGGGGGTACGGATGAGGTCAGATCCAAAATCAGAGGTCATTTAGTGGCCGAAATCGAGGTCGCCGTTCAATGAG
Organism: Lithodes maja; assembly: GCA_037953745.1. NCBI lineage: Eukaryota > Metazoa > Arthropoda > Malacostraca > Decapoda > Lithodidae > Lithodes > Lithodes maja. The sequence goes on along the minus strand of JBAKBP010036689.1, from coordinate 11,206 downwards.
GCACAGGGAGGTCGAGGCCGGTGATTATGGTAGTAGTAGTATTGTGATGATTGTGGTAGTAGTGATTGATGATGGTGATTATGGTAGTAGAATTTAAACCCGGGCAACGCCGGGCACCCTTGCTAGTACATTATAATCTGCTCAGTTTTAACACGATATTCCTCCATAATACTCCTGGACCAAGGTTATTATGTTCACCCTTATTTCAGGGTAGGTAGGGATGTTTAACCCTTTGAGTCCGGTACCAACGACGTGTGTTATTGTTTATTCTAACTATATTTAGACGATATTATGTAGCTTGGGAAGGATCTATGGTAGTAAAGAAGGTTTAAGTGAGATAGTTTGATGCATTATATATTGCTAGAGATCCTTCCTAGACTTTTTTTTTTTTTTTTTTTTTTTCTATATTCCATCTCACTTCCTCTCGGGCATAGGCTGAGAGCCTTAACATTCACCGCTTTACAATGAACAGTGAAGCCCGTGAGGTCTTGTTCCAGTCTAGGGAGTGAGACATGTGAAGCACGTAGAGTACAACGAGCACCTGCCATCTTGCCTTCACATGAGGCACGGTGCTCACTCATAGCCCGAAATGACCCCATCTCTGAAGCCACCTCGTTCCCGTGCTTCACTGTCTCACCCCTTACACTCGGACTCTCACACTTACACACACACAACGCCACCTGTTGAGCAGATAACTCACCAGGCATTGCACCCCTATAGCATATTTTGAATATGGGAATATTCATACAGTGCTATTTAATCAGGGAACAATGAGGGTATTTTTATTGACGTTTCGGTGGGCTTGTGGTAATGCACTGATACTAGGTACAGCACAAATTCCATCCCAATAATATCTTCCCATTGATACATCGGGATTTGAACCCGGGACCTTTGGATTACCAGGCCAGTGGCAAGACCACTCCACCACACCTCCCCTAAATGAATACAATCGTCTAATAGCTGCCAGAATAGGATGAAAAAGACATCTCTGGTACTGTAAGGGTTAGCAGTAAATTGATGAATATAAACTCGGAGATGTTGACAGAATGAATAAAAACACCTGATGAGGAGGAGCACTTTCTTGACAACGTTTCACATAATTATAGCTTAATCAGGCCAATGATGATTGGCCTGATGAACCTATATGCCTAACTTTGTCAAAAAAGTGCTCCTCCTCATATGGTGTTTTTGACAGTAAATTCTTTATAAACATACAAGCACATAATCGTAATGATACCTATAGCGGGATAACAGGACTCTTTCAACGAGTATACAGACTAATACACACATACCAAAGCCATTCCAACAGCTTCCTCTATCTATCTACTATCTCTGCATTTATGCTGTTATGTCAATAAATGGCAACATGTGCAAATAATCAATAGAACCTGGACAGGAAATAATGGAGAAAGAAAACAAATCACATGGCATCAAATGATTTAGTAGCAGAGAGAGAGAGAGAAGAGACCATCACCAAGTTTTCCCTTCATTGAGGTCCACTTTTTCACTAGTTTATGGGGATGTTTGGGTTTTCAAGACTCCCTTCTCCCTCATGTTTAGTCCCATTAGTTTTGAGCTTTTACGAGTAAAATAATCAGATTTGCGAAGACCCCCATAACAAACAAAAGGAAACAAGTCGAAGAAGGGGAGACCAAAACAAACAACATCCACATTCAAGCACGGTCAGGAAAACTGAGTTAGAAGGAATAACTATAGCACAAAATTAATAACAACAACGAATTAGAAGAATACAAAGAACAAGATCAACACGATGCCCAGGATACCTAAATTACCCCACGTCACCAACAAAGAAGACCGAAATAGACACGCAAAGCAGAACCTACACTCCGAGAAGGAAAACTCATCATCTCCAGCACAGAGAATCACCACGCAGCTAAAACCATGTGTGGGAAATACCATCGGAACTAAACCTATCGCATCTAGCCGCTCTAACAAACCTTGTACCGGTACATCACTACCTGACACCAGACAAGGTGCCAGAATTGCCACCCTCACACCAGATATACCAACAACACCAGGCAAGACCATCACCACATCACAGAAACACCAGTCAAGTTGAAATATTATTATGTACAAATAATGTTGTTGTTTTGTATATGTGTTATTGTATTTTGTATTTGTATTGAAGTATGTACTCTTAATACCCCACTTGGGGTCGCTCGAGTTAATAAACCTTTCAAACCTTTCAAACCTTTCAACCACGAGGCTCCCAGAAAGAAGATAGTGTACAGTCAGGGACAGCAGGACCAACATCGTTGCACTAAGCAGGGACACTTCCGCCCCTCTTCCGCCAAGAAGTCGACCCACCTGCCCGCAAACTTCTGAGGGGTCCTCCTAATCCCCCCGGAATACATACGCCCCCCTGGACTTATGACCTTCTGACCCCCGCACACCTTCCCTGGGACATCTCAGCTAAAGTCATCACTACTCCGACGAAAACATGAATAAGGCAAGCAATTCTAGGGCTTGATTTCACTAACATGTTAGCAATCGAGTCCTAAAATTACCCTCCAATTCAAGAAAGAATTGAAGCCATGGTGAGTATCTTTCAAGGTCTGAGGAGTTCCTTTAGTCTTTTACGTATTGAATAATTACTATTATCACATGCCATGGTATAGTAATAAGATCCCTAATAGGCTGCACCTTTGGAATTAGAAGCATAACCGTCGGACATGTCCCCACCTTACTTCTTTTGTCAAAACCACACTCCTCTAAATACTATAGAAAGATACTTGCCATGGTAAAGGTCATTCAACTAGTTTAGGGCTTTGCGAGACACCGTTAATACCGGCACTCGGCATATAAAAGTCCTTAGTGTATCTGTCAGACGCCATGGTCGAGGACACTTACAATTAAAAGGTTTCAACACCGCCCCTGAGTTCTTTGAACCTCTTATAACGGTCATTGGCAGATCGAGTGAAATCAGTAATTTCATGATCTTACTATCTGCTCGCGTTAGCCCGAGACGTTGTCACTGTGTCATTACACTAGAGACATCATATTAAAGACCCCAAGTCAAGAGTACCGAAACGGAACTTTATCACCGATTAGCATAACGGTCTGGATAGACGAGTACTTCTAGCCCCAGGATATGTCCTAGCTAATTACTCGCGTTAGTCCGATGAAAGTGCCCAATGTCATGACATCAAGGAACTATCATTTAAGACCTAAAACCAGCTAATCCATCTGTATCCTGTGACGCATGCCGAGTATGAGCATGCTGTACAGAACGCTCAGTCAGACCCCACTCTCGCTAGGATCGTCAGGGCAGGAACTTTGGCTGTAGTCCGTGTAGAGTTTCCTAACTCAGTTTATGTGAGCCGTTGTACTATAAGTATTATAATTATGTATTTTGTTTTCTTCTAAGTCAACGAGTTCTATTTTATATCATTAGATATAAGTATTGTGTGTGGGACTTATATATAATGAGGAGAAGAGAGAGAGTTATGTAACGACGGCCAGTGAGCGCGCCACGAGGTAGGTAGGCCTCCCTCCCTCCTCCCTCCTCCCTCCTCCCTCCTCAAGCGCGTGGGAAATCCTTTGTCGATCCCAGATTGAGAGAGAATATGACGTAATGATTGTCAGTGGGCGGTCCTTAGTAGTTTGCGATATGCCGCTAGAGGGCCGAGTATAAAAAGGAGAGGTCCTCGCCACAATTCTTTAGAACTCATCAGGCAGAGCGACTTCTCATATCCCTTGCAACTATCCATATTCTTCCGACTGATGTGAACTTTCTCTACTCTCTGAACAGCCTATCTTCTTCTCTTCTCGTCCCTTTTTAACCCATGATCCCTTTGGTGCAGATTTAGTCAGCCAAAGTATTATCGCTTGAGTTCTCACGAGATATATGCCTGTTAGATAGCCTATTTTGGAAGGGATAACTAGAATAGGATTGATTGATGTTTGTTGCACTCGTATATGCATTTCCCTGTGTACGATTATCCATGTTCCTGTTTTCTGCTGGTTTAGGTAATGCTAGACTGGGATAGGGTTTCGGGAGTTGTGATTTCCTATGAGTACTAGGTTTTGGTTGAACCGGTACAATTGCAACGGAGACGTGGGAAGCCTAGGTGGTCTTTCTGACTGTGTACCTTGAGAGTTTAGCACTGTGTTGCGAGTGAGGGCTTTTGCCTCTGCCACCCAACACTGTGCTATCTCGTTTGCTTGACTTTGAGAGGATCGCCAGGAGAGAACCAGATACTAGTGATCTGGATCTCTCAAGAGAGCATCCCGTCAATTAACGTAATTTGGCCGCACAGTCTTAAGGACCTCGCTAGGCTACGAGCCGCTTGCTCAGCCATTGTTTCCTAACCTTAGATATCCCAGCTAGACTTTGCTCGACCAGCAGATACAGCATAGTATTGAAGCTTCTCCTTATGTATGTTATTGTTTATGCACTATTGATTTCATGTGTGGCACGCTTAGCTACTTTAGAGATTAGTGGCCCACGAGCACAATCCTAGTAGGCTATTGTCAGTGCATTGTCGGAGTACTTCTTTTATATGTTTGCCATTTACTACTGTCTATTCTTATAATTCTTCTTATGTCAATTTAAAGCCTTTAATATTAGTTAATTGCCAGTGTGTTACTTATTGAATTGCTGTTCAAAATCCGATACTTACTTCTTACGAGTATTCGAGAAGCATCTAACTTTATCAGAAGATTCCTTGCTTGATGCTCGAGGACTATTGTTTAACGTAACGTAATAGTGCCGATCCGAAGTAGAGGGTGGAGGACTTCTTAAGTTCTTAGTCAAGGGTGGATTACTTCGGCTTCGGCCAACACTATTCTTTAGTGTTGTAGTACTTTCTTCTTTGTTTGATTGTTGACCAGACTAGATAACTCCCGTCTTGTTATTAGTCTGTTGTGTGAAACGCTAGTACCGAGTTCTTGTATACCCCGTTATAGCAGATAGAACTCTGGAGGGTAGTGGCGTTTTTTGTTCGGCTGGCAGTACTCTGGGGTTGGGATCGTGTGTTTCCGTTGTGGCAGCGAGCCATACTCGAGTCCTGTGTAAGAGCCCTAGTGTACCCGAGTGCCCGGTCGTAACAAATGGCGACCTTGCTTAGGATTTTGTGAACAGTATAATTTTTTGCAGAGTTGTACAACATTTGTTTGTTCGTACTTTAGCGTACATATTGAAGAATATTTTTTTTTGTAAGGCAATTAGGAGAGCATTTAAGAGACTCCAGTTAATTTAGTAATTAGTGCTTACATAAGGGAGTTTAACACTTTTGTCTCGAGAATTTTTTGTGAACTTCAGTATGTCGTGCCCTAGCACTGACGAGGAGCGAGAGATGCCCTTTGAAGAGGTGCCGTTAGTAACTAGTGAGGAGGATGCTAGACTTTTTGTGAGTAAGCGGTACCACGTGACGGAGGGGAGGCTGACTGGGGTGGATATTTATGGCTTGCACCTGATAGCCAAGGTTTTGGGTCTATCCAATGTAGGAGGGATGTCCAAGGGGGAGCTGATTTCCTGGGTGTTGCCTGGGCGACATGGGGTTTCGGAGGAGAGGGCGTTTGGGGGGGTTCCTCCCCAGATCCCCTCTCACTCGACTCCCACAGTGCCGTCCACTCAGTTGCCGGAGGTTAGCACTCTCCCACAGAGGGATGAGAATTGGAAGATTGGAGTGCCCTCGGGCGGTGCGTATGGTGGTTCCCCAGTTCTTGCCCCCCCTCCTTCAGTAGTGGCAGCTCCCTCTTCCTGCCTGTCTCCAGATATGATATTTAAACTTGAGCTTGCTAAAATTGAGGCTAGGAGGCAGGAGAATGAGACTAGGAGGCAGGAGAATGAGACTAGGAGGCAGGAGAATGAGACTAGGAGGCACGAGGCTGAGCTTAGGTACGACTCAGAGAAGTATTGTGCTCAAATAGATTTAGATAAGACTCGTGCAGAGTCGACAGGGATTCGGATGGGCCGTGAGGGCCAAGTAAGAGAGCAGTCCTTGTCCCACTTAGTCAAATTGGTGCCGGCATTTAGTGAAACTGAAGTCACAGAATTTTTTAATCGTTTTGAGAAGAAGTGTAGGGAGCATAATTGGCCTGAAGAGAAGTGGGCAGCTCTGGTCTCCTCAAGACTTACGGGTAAGGGTCTGAAGGCTTATGATGCACTACCTTTAGAGTCTTGCATTGACTACCCAGAATTGAAGAGAGCTGTCCTACGGGCATACGAGTTGCAACCAGAAACATATCGATTGAAGTTTCGGGGTGTTACAAAGACTAGGGAGGCGACCTTTCTTGAACATGCCCGGGACTTAAAAGATGCACTTACAAACTGGACACGTTCTGAGAAAGCTGAGACGGCCGAACAGTTGACTGAGCTGTTTCTGCTCGAGCAGTTTTATAAGTGTACAGGTGCAGAAATGACTTTAACTATTAAAGAAAAGAATCCAAAAACTCTACAGGAGGCAGCTGAGATGGCTGACCTCCGGCTATCATTAATTCGTGGGTGCGGGTCTGCCCAGCGTAGTGAGGCAGGTAACAAGGGGCGTGACGCCCCACCCCCCCGAGTTAGTAATATATCTTATGCAAACAAGTACAAGAGTTACGATACCAAGACTGACCACAAGACTAGCACCGTCCCATTTAAGAAGGGGCCGGGCCCTTCCCAGTACCAAGGGAAGCCCAAAGGGGAGTTAGAGTGTTATCAATGTCATAAAAAGGGGCACTTTGCAAGAGTCTGTCCTAGCAAACCACCTACAGCAGCTGTGTCTTTGGCCTGCAACATTGGTGTGTCTCTGAAGTCTTCTGAGTTTGCCCGGGGCAGTTCGTCAGAGGCTGAGGCACAGCCAGTGCAGAAGCACCTGGGAGGCTCGAACCCTGCTCAGGATGTTTTTTGCGACCATAGAGGACGGGGTTGCGTGATGTGGGCGGGGCGCAAGCATGGAGTAGAGGTCTTGCGTGATACAGGTGCTTCCCAGACTTTGATGAAAAACTTGACTGGCTACCCTATAAATGCGGCTCGGGTGGTGGTGGTGCAGGGTATTAATGCAACTCGGTCATACCCGCTGGTGCGGTTGGAGTTGGAGGTGGATGGTGTGGCACGTGAATTGGATGTTGGGATTGTGGAGAAACTGCCAGTGGAGGGCGTCGACCTTCTTCTCGGCAACGACTTTGCAATGCCCGCTTCTGAGGTTCTACCCTTAGTCGTTGCCGAGAGGCCGGCCGACGTGAGTAGGGAAGAGCGAGAGTGGGTCGAGCGGTGCCAGGCACAACCCATGGCGTGTGCTGTCACCCGAGCTCGGGCAGCTAAAGTGTCACAGCCTAGTCCTCCGTCTTCAGACCAGCAGAGGAACGATCAACAGGAGGAGGCTAAAGCTGGAGTTGGTTTTAAGAGTTTTGACTCGGCGGCTCTCCTGGGTGATTCAGTATTAGCACCATTACTTAGTTCTGGAGTAGCCCCTGGGCCTGTCATCGAGAGTGACGAGGCTGGGCATGACGAGTCTCCACGACAGCAACGTTATGAACATCGAGAGAGACAGAGGGAGCAGCCCAGTATCGGGGAGGGTCATGCATTGCTCCGGGAGCAGTTAGATCGCTTGGCACCCTCAGATATACGTCGGTTGCAGCTGGAGGACCCTGAGCTCCAAACGTGTGCTAATGGAGCTGTGGAGCTCGACGAGGACGGTGATGCACAGCCGGGAGATTTTTTTTATTTAGATGGCATCCTCTATCGGCGTTTTCAAGACCCTAACCGTAGCTGGAAAAAGGGGTCCGGAGTAGTGGACCAGTTGGTGGTGCCGCGGGAGTGCAGGGATAGCCTACTGAGTTTGGCGCATGACACACCGCTGGCAGGACATTTGGGGGTAAGAAAAACGGTGGCGGCTTTGGGGAAGTTGTTTTGGTGGCCGGGGATGAAGTCTCATGTGCAGTCATGGATAAACTCATGTGATATTTGTCAACGGGTCGGGAAACCAAACCAAGTTATTCCTAAAGCTCCGTTGCACCCTATTCCTGTAATTGGGCCACCTTTTAGTAAGATTGTTGTTGACATGGTTGGTCCACTCCCTCCCACAAAGGCTGGTAATAAATTTTTGTTAACCATCATGGATGTTGCCACTAGATACCCCGATGCATACCCCATGAAAAACGGCATGGCTAAGACGGTAGTCAGTAACTTGTTGTGGTACTTTTCAAGGTACGGGTACCCGGAGGAGATTCAGTCTGACCAGGGGTCCAATTTCACCTCCAATCTCTTTAAGCAAACAATGCAACAGCATGGGATACGGGCGGTGGTATCGTCAGCGTATCACCCTGAGAGCCCAGGGGTGCTTGAGCGGTGGCATGCCACCCTTAAAAGCATGCTCAGGTGTTATTGTGCTGACAACGGAAGAGATTGGGATCTTGGATTGCCGTATGTACTGTTTGCTGCTCGGGAAGTGCCTGGTGAGAGCCTGGGATTTAGTCCAAACGAGCTGATTTTTGGACACCGCGTCAGGGGCCCCCTTAATATGCTGCGGGAAATTTGGGAAGGAACTGTGCAGCCTTGTTCCTTGTTAAAGTATGTGTTTGAAAGCCGTGAGCGCATGCTTAAGAGTCTGGAGATGGCAGGTCGGAATTTAACAGGATCACAAGCTTTAATGAAGGACAGGTATGATCGCAAAGTGAAGCTCCGGAAGTTCATTGTAGGACAAGAGGTATTAATTTTGTTGCCTTTGGTTGGTAACCCCTTGTCTGCGAAGTATACTGGACCCTATAAAATTGTGGAGAAAATTTCGGACCTAGATTACCTTGTTGCCACTCCAGACCGGAGGAAAAAGAACCAGTTATGTCACGTGAACCTGATAAAAGAGTATGTGAGGCGCCCCTCTGAGCCTCTCACTGTCCCTGTTTTGGCTTGTTGCGGCCGTGGTGGAGAAGGAGAGGGGGACAGTCAAGCTTCAGAGGAGGATAGCTGGGATCACCATGTTTCAGCGGATCAGTGGGCGGGGAACTCGAGCCTAAGGGCTGACGAGGCTATAGCTCATTTGCCTGAGCCGCAGTTTGAAGCTATCCGTCAGTTGCTCGGTTCATACCCCACTGTATTTGCTGAACACCCAGGCCTCACTACTCAGGCTATGCATGATGTTGACGTGGGGGACCATCTACCCTTTAAGTCAATCCCGTACCGTGTGCCCCCCATAAAACTACCCGCTCTGAGGGATGAGTTGGAGTATATGCTCGGTAGAGGGTTGATAGAGAAAGGCACCGTTAAATGGACTTCCCCCGTAACACTGCAGCCTAAGCCAGATGGCAAGGTACGCTTCTGTATTGATTTCCGTAGGCTAAACGGTTTGACTCCAACTAACCCATATCCTCTTCCTCGGGTTGATGATAGTGTTGATAAAATTGGTAATGCTCGGTTTTTGTCTAAAGTAGATTTAGTAAAAGGTTACTGGCAAGTACCTTTGTCCGAGCGTGCTAAAGAGGTATGTGGTTTTGTGGTGGACGGGAGTACTTACCGGTGTAATGTTATGCCCTACGGACTTAAGAATGCACCAGCAACGTTTCAGAACCTGATGAATGAAATTGTCAAGGACATTCCAAATTGCACCGTATACTTGGACGATGTAATCATTTATGATGACGACTTTGAGAGCCATTGTGAGCACCTGGAGACCTTGTTCCGGAAACTTAGTGAAGCAGGTCTGGTAGTAAATTTGGCAAAGTGTGACTTCGTAAAAGCCACTGTGCAGTACCTTGGGTTTGTAGTGGGAAGGGGACAGGTGTGCCCTCCTCAGAACAAGGTACAGGCTATCAATAAATTTCCGCACCCAACCACCAAGAAGCAGATTATGAGATTCTTGGGTATGATAGGCTACTACAGACGCTTTATAAAAGGTTACTCCACGGTGTTGGCACCTCTCACAGATTTGTTATCTAAAGACAAAAAGTTTTTGTGGGCGCCTGAGTGTGAAAAGGCTTTTAATTTGGTGAAGCATTTGCTGTGTACTCACCCGATACTCAGGGCCCCAGACTTTAACAGGCCTTTTCAGCTGGCAACAGATGCTAGTGGTGTAGGGGCTGGTGCCGTCTTGCTACAGACAGACAATGAAGGTGTGGAACACCCAGTAAGTTTCTTTTCTAAGAAGTTCAATGCTGCACAAAAGAACTATTCTACAATAGAAAAGGAATTACTGGCGATTGTGCTGTCGCTCAGGCACTTCGAGGTGTATGTTCCAGCCTATGGCCCAGTCGTGGTTATCTACACTGATCATCACCCTTTGAGATTCCTAAATCAATTTCACAATCGCAATATGAGACTGACCAGGTGGTCTTTGATGTTGCAGGAGTATAACCTGGACATCCGTCATATTGCGGGATGTGACAATGTGATCGCGGATTGTTTATCGAGGGTAGATGATCAGTCGTAGGCTATCACAGGTGTATGATCCCGGAGAGATTGACACACGGGTAGCCTCCTGCTTTAGTTTGAGTAGTATTTTGCGCTTGGTGCTTGTTGGCTCGCGGTTGTAGCCCAGCGTATTGGGTCGTAAAGCAGGAGTTGAGCGTTTGGTATAGAAGAAATAATAGGCTGCCCTTATAGTGCAACCGGAAAAAACATATTAAAATATAAAAATCATAAAAAAACTCTTTCTTTTGTTATAGATAATTGTATAAGTTTGTCATAGCCTATAGAGTTTGAGTAGTCCACGAACTATCAAACGGCTGAGCTGCTGTAAGCTCGCTCTGGGAGCATGATATTATGTCTTTTGCTATTATTGGGAGGAGTTATGAAATGTGAATTTTTTTTTATAAGATGTGTTTTAGTGGTAAACTCAGCGTTGTTTTAGTGCCATGCGGTCGCTGGGTGTGAGGGGTTTGATGAGGTTCTGCGTGTCAGATTTTAGCTCAGGGTTGAGCAAGTAAAATCTTGGGGGAGGTGTGACGCATGCCGAGTATGAGCATGCTGTACAGAACGCTCAGTCAGACCTCACTCTCGCTAGGATCGTCAGGGCAGGAACTTTGGCTGTAGTCCGTGTAGAGTTTCCTAACTCAGTTTATGTGAGCCGTTGTACTATAAGTATTATAATTATGTATTTTGTTTTCTTCTAAGTCAACGAGTTATATTTTATATCATTAGATATAAGTATTGTGTGTGGGACTTATATATAATGAGGAGAAGAGAGAGAGTTATGTAACGACGGCCAGTGAGTGCGCCACGAGGTAGGTAGGCCTCCCTCCCTCCTCCCTCCTCCCTCCTCCC
>JBAKBP010036688.1:0-18131 GCA_037953745.1 Lithodes maja | reverse complement strand
GGGTGGTTCAGTTGGTCGTGGAGGACGTTGTGACACAAGTGGGGGAGGTGTGGTAGAAGCTGGTTCAGAATGTGGTCGGATGGGTTCAAAATCAGGTGCCGGGGTTACTTCTCCAATTGGTTTTACAATATCAGGTTCTTTGGCAACAAGAGCTACACATCCTCTTTGTGGATCACCTGTTGTACCTGGTGGGCACAGACATACAGGTCTATGTTTAACAGTTTTACAGTCCGCATTTTCTCCACAGATTCCAAGTGAGCAAACATCATAACACAGAAGATTAATGCATGAATTATCCATATCACAATCATCATTGTTTGTACAAGCAATTTGGATTGGAGGGACAATGGGAAGAGGTGGTCGGGTGGGCATTGGGGGAAGAGACGGTCTTGATGAAGGTGGCTCAGCAGTGGGTAGTGGAGTTGTGGAAGGTGGAGAAGACACTGGACGCAGTGGATCAACAGGAGGCAATGTCTCATCTCCAGGTATTGGAGACAAAGGTGGCGGAGGAATAAATACTGCAATTGCTGTACACTTGAGTGTGGGATTTCCTGTTGTACCAGGTGGGCAGGTACACACAGGTCTATGTCCATCAGTACTACAATCTGCATTATCTCCACACAAACCTGGATGACACATGTCCAGGCAAAGGCGATTAACACAAGAATTCTCATACGGGCAATCATGTGAACTTTCACAGCCTATTGGTAGAGGTGGGGCAGTGGGAGGAGGAGGTGGTCTGACTATGGGAGGAGGAGTGGATATTGGAGAGGGCATAACTACCATGGGAGGAATTGGGGTAGATGGTGGTGGAGAGACAGGTTGAATGGGACTACCTGGGGGTAGAGGCTGAATCTCTATAATGGGTGTAGGTATGGTTGTGGTGAACATGTTCAAAGCCACACAATTCCGTGTTGGATCGCCAGTGGTACCTGGTGGACAGCTACAAACTGGTCGATGATTTGTGATCAAACAGTCAGCATCTTCACCACAAATGCCAAGAGCGCAGGCGTCAAAACACTCGTGATTGAGGCATGAATTATCCATTGGACACTCATCATTATTTTCACAAGCTATTACGACTGTGGCAATTACTGGTGGCATTGTTGGTCTAGGAAGAGGTGCTTCCGTAGGTCTGGGAATAGGATGTTCTACCATTGGTGGAGGATGAGGAGAACTTGGTCCTTTGCCAGGAACAATTGGTTTACCAGAAGGTGTAGGTGTAGTCACAGGTAGTGGTGGTTGAACAGTGGGTGGTGTCTCAGCCTCAAGGGCAATACATTTTACAGTTGGATTACCAGTGGTTCCAGGAGGACATACACATGCTGGACGATTATTTACTGTCTTACAGTCTGCATTCTCCCCACATAAGCCTTGGTAGCATATATCTAAGCATAGTCTGTTAACACAAGTATTATCATAATCACAGTCATCATTGCTACTGCACCCAATGGGGATTGGTGGTGGAGTTGGAACACCTGGTGGTTTTGGAATGGGTGGTTCAGTTGGTCGTGGAGGACGTTGTGACACAAGTGGGGGAGGTGTGGTAGAAGCTGGTTCAGAATGTGGTCGGATGGGTTCAAAATCAGGTGCCGGGGTTACTTCTCCAATTGGTTTTACAATATCAGGTTCTTTGGCAACAAGAGCTACACATCCTCTTTGTGGATCGCCTGTTGTACCTGGTGGGCACAGACATACAGGTCTATGTTTAACAGTTTTACAGTCCGCATTTTCTCCACAGATTCCAAGTGAGCAAACATCATAACACAGAAGATTAATGCATGAATTATCCATATCACAATCATCATTGTTTGTACAAGCAATTTGGATTGGAGGGACAATGGGAAGAGGTGGTCGGGTGGGCATTGGGGGAAGAGACGGTCTTGATGAAGGTGGCTCAGCAGTGGGTAGTGGAGTTGTGGAAGGTGGAGAAGACACTGGACGCAGTGGATCAACAGGAGGCAATGTCTCATCTCCAGGTATTGGAGACAAAGGTGGCGGAGGAATAAATACTGCAATTGCTGTACACTTGAGTGTGGGATTTCCTGTTGTACCAGGTGGGCAGGTACACACAGGTCTATGTCCATCAGTACTACAATCTGCATTATCTCCACACAAACCTGGATGACACATGTCCAGGCAAAGGCGATTAACACAAGAATTCTCATACGGGCAATCATGTGAACTTTCACAGCCTATTGGTAGAGGTGGGGCAGTGGGAGGAGGAGGTGGTCTGACTATGGGAGGAGGAGTGGATATTGGAGAGGGCATAACTACCATGGGAGGAATTGGGGTAGATGGTGGTGGAGAGACAGGTTGAATGGGACTACCTGGGGGTAGAGGCTGAATCTCTATAATGGGTGTAGGTATGGTTGTGGTGAGCATGTTCAAAGCCACACAATTCCGTGTTGGATCGCCAGTGGTACCTGGTGGACAGCTACAAACTGGTCGATGATTTGTGATCAAACAGTCAGCATCTTCACCACAAATGCCAAGAGCGCAGGCGTCAAAACACTCGTGATTGAGGCATGAATTATCCATTGGACACTCATCATTATTTTCACAAGCTATTACGACTGTGGCAATTACTGGTGGCATTGTTGGTCTAGGAAGAGGTGCTTCCGTAGGTCTGGGAATAGGATGTTCTACCATTGGTGGAGGATGAGGAGAACTTGGTCCTTTGCCAGGAACAATTGGTTTACCAGAAGGTGTAGGTGTAGTCACAGGTAGTGGTGGTTGAACAGTGGGTGGTGTCTCAGCCTCAAGGGCAATACATTTTACAGTTGGATTACCAGTGGTTCCAGGAGGACATACACATGCTGGACGATTACTTACTGTCTTACAGTCTGCATTCTCCCCACATAAGCCTTGGTAGCATATATCTAAGCATAGTCTGTTAACACAAGTATTATCATAATCACAGTCATCATTGCTACTGCACCCAATGGGGATTGGTGGTGGAGTTGGAACACCTGGTGGTTTTGGAATGGGTGGTTCAGTTGGTCGTGGAGGACGTTGTGACACAAGTGGGGGAGGTGTGGTAGAAGCTGGTTCAGAATGTGGTCGGATGGGTTCAAAATCAGGTGCCGGGGTTACTTCTCCAATTGGTTTTACAATATCAGGTTCTTTGGCAACAAGAGCTACACATCCTCTTTGTGGATCGCCTGTTGTACCTGGTGGGCACAGACATACAGGTCTATGTTTAACAGTTTTACAGTCTGCATTTTCTCCACAGATTCCAAGTGAGCAAACATCATAACACAGAAGATTAATGCATGAATTATCCATATCACAATCATCATTATTTGTACAAGCAATTTGGATTGGAGGGACAATCGGAAGAGGTGGTCGGGTGGGCATTGGGGGAAGAGACGGTCTTGATGAAGGTAGCTCAGCAGTGGGTAGTGGAGTTGTGGAAGGTGGAGAAGACACTGGACGCAATGGATCAACAGGAGGCAATGTCTCATCTCCAGGTATTGGAGACAAAGGTGGCGGAGGAATAAATACTGCAATTGCTGTACACTTGAGTGTGGGATTTCCTGTTGTACCAGGTGGGCAGGTACACACAGGTCTATGTCCATCAGTACTACAATCTGCATTATCTCCACACAAACCTGGATGACACATGTCCAGGCAAAGGCGATTAACACAAGAATTCTCATACGGGCAATCATGTGAACTTTCACAGCCTATTGGTAGAGGTGGGGCAGTGGGAGGAGGAGGTGGTCTGACTATGGGAGGAGGAGTGGATATTGGAGAGGGCATAACTACCATGGGAGGAATTGGGGTAGATGGTGGTGGAGAGACTGGTTGAATGGGAATAACTGGGTCTAGAGGCTGAGTCTCTATAATGGGTGTAGGTATGGTTGTGGTGAGCATGTTCAAAGCCACACAATTTCGTGTTGGATCGCCAGTGGTACCTGGTGGACAGCTACAAACTGGTCGATGATTTGTGATCAAACAGTCGGCATCTTCACCACAAATGCCAAGAGCGCAGGCGTCAAAACACTCGTGATTGAGGCATGAATTATCCATTGGACACTCATCATTATTTTCACAAGCTATTACGACTGTGGCAATTACTGGTGGCATTGTTGGTCTAGGAAGAGGTGCTTCCGTAGGTCTGGGAATAGGATGTTCTACCATTGGTGGAGGATGAGGAGAACTTGGTCCTTTGGCAGGAACAATTGGTTTACCAGAAGGTGTAGGTGTAGTCACAGGTAGTGGTGGTTGAACAGTGGGTGGTGTCTCAGCCTCAAGGGCAATACATTTTACAGTTGGATTACCAGTGGTTCCAGGAGGACATACACATGCTGGACGATTACTTACTGTCTTACAGTCTGCATTCTCCCCACATAAGCCTTGGTAGCATATATCTAAGCATAGTCTGTTAACACAAGTATTATCATAATCACAGTCATCATTGCTACTGCACCCAATGGGGATTGGTGGTGGAGTTGGAACACCTGGTGGTTTTGGAATGGGTGGTTCAGTTGGTCGTGGAGGACGTTGTGACACAAGTGGGGGAGGTGTGGTAGAAGCTGGTTCAGAATGTGGTTGGATGGGTTCAAAAGCGTGTGCCGGGGTTACTTCTCCAATTGGTTTTACAATATCAGGTTCTTTGGCAACAAGAGCTACACATCCTCTTTGTGGATCGCCTGTTGTACCTGGTGGGCACAGACAGACAGGTCTATGTTGTAAGGTTTTACAATCGGCATTTTCTCCACAGATTCCAAGTGAGCAAACATCATAACACAGAAGATTAATGCATGAATTA
This sequence comes from Lithodes maja, assembly GCA_037953745.1. Lineage (NCBI taxonomy): Eukaryota > Metazoa > Arthropoda > Malacostraca > Decapoda > Lithodidae > Lithodes > Lithodes maja. The sequence continues at coordinate 13,354 of JBAKBP010036688.1, read as the reverse complement.
TCCATATTACAATCATCATTATTTGTACAAGCAATTTGGATTGGAGGGACAATAGGGATTGGTGGTGGGGTGGGCAATGGGGGAAGAGTCGGTCTTGATAAAGGTTGCTCAGCAGTGGGTAGAGGAGTTGTGGAAGGTGGAGAAGACACTGGACGCAGTGGATCAACAGGAGGCAATGTCTCATCTCCAGGTATTGGAGACAAAGGTGGCGGAGGAATAAATACTGCAATTGCTGTACACTTGAGTGTGGGATTTCCTGTTGTACCAGGTGGGCAGGTACACACAGGTCTATGTCCATCAGTACTACAATCTGCATTATCTCCACACAAACCTGGATGACACATGTCCAGGCAAAGGCGATTAACACAAGAATTCTCATACGGGCAATCATGTGAACTTTCACAGCCTATTGGTAGAGGTGGGGCAGTGGGAGGAGGAGGTGGTCTGACTATGGGAGGAGGAGTGGATATTGGAGAGGGCATAACTACCATGGGAGGAATTGGGGTAGATGGTGGTGGAGAGACTGGTTGAATGGGAATAACTGGGTCTAGAGGCTGAGTCTCTATAATGGGTGTAGGTATGGTTGTGGTGAGCATGTTCAAAGCCACACAATTTCGTGTTGGATCGCCAGTGGTACCTGGTGGACAGCTACAAACTGGTCGATGATTTGTGATCAAACAGTCAGCATCTTCACCACAAATACCAAGAGCGCAGGCATCAAAGCACTCGTGATTGAGGCATGAATTATCCATTGGACACGCATCATTATTTTCACACGCTATTATTATTGGAGCAACTACTGGTGGCATTGTTGGTCTAGGAAGAGGTGCTTCCGTAGGTCTGGGAATAGGATGTTCTACCATTGGTGGAGGATGAGGAGAACTTGGTCCTTTGCCAGGAACAATTGGTTTACCAGAAGGTGTAGGTGTAGTCACAGGTAGTGGTGGTTGAACAGTGGGTGGTGTCTCAGCCTCAAGGGCAATACATTTTACAGTTGGATTACCAGTGGTTCCAGGAGGACATACACATGCTGGACGATTATTTATTGTCTTACAGTCTGCATTCTCCCCACATAAGCCTTGGTAGCATATATCTAAGCATAGTCTGTTAACACAAGTATTATCATAATCACAGTCATCATTGCTACTGCACCCAATGGGGATTGGTGGTGGAGTTGGAACACTTGGTGGTTTGGGAATGGGTGGTTCAGTTGGTCGTGGAGGACGTTGCGATGCAAGTGGTGGGGGTGTGGTAGAGGCTGGTTCAGCATGTGGTCTGATAGGGTAACCATCTGGTGGCTGAGTAATTTCTGATATTGGCTTTATAACTTCAGGCATCACAACTTTAATTGCTTGACAATGGACCTGAGGGTCTCCGGTTGTACCATAAGGGCATAAGCATACTGGTCTATGGCTGTCAGTGACACATTCTGCATCTTCACCACAAACTCCCAAACTACATGCATCTAAGCACATCATATTGATACAAGAGTTATCCATATCACAGTTATCATTATTCTCGCAAGATACAATAATTGGAGGAACAACTGGAGGTAGAGTAGGCCTAATGATTGGAGGTTGTGGAGGGCGAGGGGTTCCCTGTTCTGCTAGTGGTGTTGGAGGTCTTGTTGTGGCACCTGCTAAGGGTCGGAGTGTTGGTTCAAATGCTAGATGTTCAGCTTCTGTCACTGGAGGAGGCAACGTGTGTGTGTCCACAGCAAGTGCTGAACACTTTATTGTTGGGTTACCTGTGGTGCCCGGAGGACATGTGCAAATAGGACGATGTCCAGTGGTTTGACAATTGGCATTTTCACCACAAAGACCAGGGTAACAAATATCTAAACACATTCTGTTTACACATGAATTGTGTGTAGGACATTCATCTGAAGTCTCACAGCCAACAGGTATTGGACCAGGTGTAGGTGGTGATGGTGGTTGTGTTACTGGAGGTAGGGGTGGTCGTGGTGATGGAAATTCTGCAAGTGGAGGAGGACTGGGGCTAGTTGGATCCTTCATGGGGTGTACTGGGTCAACTGGATCACTGGATACATGCTCAGATATTGGAGGGGGATGTGTGGCCGGACGCTCAGTTTGAGTAGCAATGCACCCTGTTGTAGGATCCCCAGTTGCTCCTGGAGGACAACTACATACAGGTCTGTGGTTAGAGACTTTACATTCAGCATCATCCCCACACACTTCAAGACTGCACACGTCGTAACAAAGATTGTTAATGCAAGAGTTATCCATGTTACAGTCATCGTTATTCATACATGCAATGATGAACGGTGGAATAACTGGAGTTGGAAGAGGTCTAGGGGTAATAGGCAATGTAGGTCGAGGTGTTGTTAACTCAACTAGAGGTGGTAGTGTGGTCATGCTTGGATCAGCTCCTGGAACTATAGGTTGAGTTGCTGGCATAGTTGGTTTTTCACCCACTGGTGTCTGAACAATAGGTCGTTTAGTAGCTAAAGCTACACATTTATCTGTTGGGTTTCCTGTTGTGCCAGGTGGACATATGCACGTTGGTCTATGACCCACAGTTATACAATTTGCATCTTCACCACAAAATCCTTGGTGACACACATCCACACAGAGTCTATTAATGCAACTATTGTCATAGGGACATTCGTCAGTGCTCTCACAGCCAATAGCATTGGGTGCCGAAGTTGGTGCTAATGGTGGACGAGTAAGGGGAGGTTGTATGGGTCGTGGTGTAGGAGTTTCAACCAGTGGCTCTAATGTTGTTGTAGCTGGTCCAGGTATAGGCTTAATTGGTTGGATAGATATATCTGGTCTATCTGCAACTGGTGGTGACATAGTTGTTGGTTCTTCCATTAATATTGCAATACACTCCACTTGAGGATCGCCAGTGGTACCATAAGGACACAGACATATAGGCCTGTGTTCCATTGTTCGACAATTTGAGTTTGAACCACACAAACCAAGGCTACATGCATCTAAGCACATCATGTTAATACAAGAATTTTCCATTTCACAGTCATCATTATTTCCGCATGATATAGTGATTGGAGGAACAATTGGAGGTGGGGGAGGCTCAGTAATTGGAGGTTGTGGAGGGCGAGGGGTTCCCTGTTCTGCTAGTGGAGTTGGAGGTCTTGTAGTAGCACCTGCTATGGGTCGGATAGTTGGTTCAATTGCTGGCGGCTTAGCTCCTACCACAGGTGGAGGCAGTGTCTGTGTGTCCATAGCAAGTGCTGAACACTTTACTGTTGGATTGCCTGTAGTTCCAGGAGGGCAGGTACAGACAGGACGATGTCCAGTGGTTTGACAACCTGCATTCTCACCACATAATCCTGGATAGCACATATCAAGGCACATTTGGTTTACACATGAATTATCTGTGGGACATTCATCTGAAGTTTCACAGCCAACAGGTATTGGACCAGGTGTAGGTGGTGATGGTGGTTGTGTTACTGGAGGTAGGAAAGGTCGTGGTGTTGGGAATTCTGCAAGTGGAGCAGGACTGGGGCTAGTTGGACCCTTTATAGGGGGTAATGGGTTGTATGGATCAATGGGGACATGTTCAGATATGGGAGGCTGATGGGTGGTTGGACGCACAGTTTGTGTGGCTACACAACCAGTTGCAGGATCACCCATAGTTCCTGTAGGACAAGTACAAACTGGTCGATGATCAGCAACCTTACATTCTAAATCATCATCACAAACTCCTAGACTGCATACATCATAACATAAGTTGTTAATGCAGGAGTTATCCATGGTGCAATCATCATTGTTTCTACAGGCAATTGCTACTGGTGGAATAATAGGGGGTGGAGTTGGAGAGGTAGGTATATATACTGGACGCTTTGTAATTGGTCTTTCTGTTAATGGAGGAGGCATTGTGGTTGTGTGGGCAATTGGATAAATTGTGCCAGTATCAAGTAATGGTCTGGAAGTGTCTGCAATAGGTTCTTTCAATTCAGGTTGTTCAGTTACTAATGCAGTACAGCTTTTAGTTGGGTTTCCAGTAGTACCAGGTGGACAAAGACATACAGGTCTATGTCCAATTGTCTCACACTCAGCATTTGCGCCACACAGGCTTTGGTGGCAAATATTCAAACACAAACGATTAACACACGTTGTTCCAAACTGACACTGATCATTACTCTCGCAACCAATTATGAGTGGTGGAGGGGTAGGTACTGGAGTTGTTGGAGGAGGAGGTGGAGTAGTTGGGCGTGGAGGTCTTGTTTCAGCTATTGGTGGAGGTCGAGAAGTTGCATCTGAAATTGGATGAATTTGTTCTTCAGGGACCTGTGAAATGTCGGCAATGGGAAGTTCTGTTGTTGTACTTTCAGAAATAATAGATATGCATTTTAACTGAGGATCTCCAGTTGTACCAGGAGGGCAAAGGCAAATAGGTCTATGACTAAAAGTTCTGCAATCAGCATATTCACCACATATACCAATAGAGCATGCATCATAGCACAGCATATTTAAGCAAGTATTTTGTAAGTTGCATTCATCATTATTTTCACATGCGACAGGCAAAGATGGAAGTAATGGGGGTAAAGGTGGGAAAGTCAAGGGAGGCTCTATAGGAGGGTGAGTGCCATGCTCAGCTAATGGGGATTTAGTTGGTGTAAAATCTGAAATAGGAATAATATTAGAATCTGTAACAAAGGGACTGGTTCCTTCAAGTGGTGGAGGCAGTGTCTGTGTGTCCACAGCAAGTGCTGAACACTTTACTGTTGGATTGCCTGTAGTTCCAGAAGGGCAGGTACAGACAGGACGATGTCCAGTGGTTTGACAACCTGCATTCTCACCACATAATCCTGGATAGCACATATCAAGGCACATTTGGTTTACACATGAATTATCTGTGGGACATTCATCTGAAGTCTCACAGCCAACAGGTATTGGACCAGGTGTAGGTGGTGATGGTGGTTGTGTTACTGGAGGTAGGGGAGGTCGTGGTGTTGGGAATTCTGCAAGTGGAGGAGGACTGGGGCTAGTTGGATCCTTCACAGGGTGTACTGGGTCGTCTGGATCACTGGGGACATGTTCAGATATGGGGGGCTGATGGGTGGTTGGACGCTCTGTTTGTGTGGATAAACAACCAGTTGTAGGATCACCCATAGTGCCTGATGGACAAGAGCAAACTGGTCGATGACTGGATATCATACATTCAGCATCATCACCACAAAAGCCAAGACTACACACATCATAACATAGGTTGTTTATGCAAGAGCTGTCAGGAGTACAGTCATCATTATTTTGGCAAGCAATTGCTATTTGAGGAATGACTGGGGGAGGTAATGGAGACGGAGGAGGATGCTCAATAGGTCGACTAGGAGGTAATTCTGTTAATGGAAGAGGTTTGGGACTGGTTGGACCTTTAATTGCCAGTACATAGTCATCAATATATGCCATACTGTCTGCAAGAGGAGAGTGTGTAGAAATAGATTCATAAAGAATGGCAGTACAATGTTTAGTAGGATTACCCGTAGTACCGGGTGGGCAAGTACAAGATGGTTTATGTCCCATTGTATGGCATTCTGCATTTTCACCACAAATACCAGGATAACAGATATCAAAGCACAAACGATTAACACATGTGTTATCATACGGACAATGACCATTATTCTCGCATCCAATGAGGATAGGTGGAGGCCTAGGAAGAGGAGGTCTAGGAGAAGTAGGAGGAGCTGGAGGTCGACTTGTGGGATGTTCTGCTACAGCAGGAGGCATTTCTGATGACGGCCCTGCGATGGGTTGTAAAGTAATCTCAGGATAATGTACTGGTCTGTCAGTTACTGGAGGTAATGTTGTTATTCTGTCAGTTGTAGTTGCTATACAACCAAATTGGGGATTTCCTGTTGTTCCTGGTGGACAAATACAGACTGGACGATGTTGTATTGTCTTACATTCAGCATCCTCCCCACATGTATTAAGACTACATGCATCATAACACAACATATTGATGCAGGAGTTATCCATGTCACAATCATCATTATTCTCACATGATATAATGACAGGAGGAACAACTGGAGGTGGGGGAGGTCTAATGATTGGAGGTTGTGGAGGGCGAGGTGTTCCCTGTTCTGCTAGTGGTGTTGGAGGTCTTGTTGTGGCACCTGCTATGGGTCGGACTGTTGGTTCAAATGCTGGAGGCTCAGCTCCTGCCACTGGAGGAGGCAACGTGTGTGTGTCCGCAGCAATTGCTGAACACTTTATTGTTGGGTTACCTGTGGTGCCTGGAGGACATATGCAAACTGGACGGTGTCCAGTTGTTTGGCAATTTGCATTTTCACCACAAAAGCCAGGGTAACACATATCTAAACACATTCTGTTTACACATGAATTATCTGTGGGACATTCGTCTGAAGTCTCACAACCAACAGGTATTGGACCAGGTGTAGGTGGTGATGGTGGTTGTGTTACTGGAGGTAGTGGTGGTCGTGGTGTTGGTAATTCCACCAATGGAGGGGGAATGGGACTAGATGGCGCAGCTACAGGATCTATAGGGTCCCCTACCTCAATTGGCATGTGTTGAGATATGGGAGGTTGTTGTGTAATTGGACGCTCGGTCTGGGTGGCTACGCACCCTGTAGTAGGATCTCCAGTGGTTCCTGGAGGACAACTACATACAGGTCTGTGAGAAGCAACTTTACAATCAGCAGTATCTCCACAAACACCAAGTTTGCACACATCATAACAAAGGTTGTTGAGGCATGAATTGTCCATAGTACAGTCATCATTGTTCTCACAGGCAATGGAGATTGGTGGAACTATTGGTGAAGGTTTCTTGGGTGGTGGTAGAGGTTCGGGTGGCCGTTCTGTTGGATATTCAACCAATGGAGGAGGTAGAGGGCTTGATGGTCCTTTGACTGGTATTACCACATCATCTGGTATTTCTGTACTATTTGCCAATGGCACTACTATGGATGGTTGCTCAGAAAGTAAAGCAATGCATTTTTGTGTTGGATTACCAGTAGTGCCGGGTGGACAAGTACACAATGGCCTATGCCCTACAGTATCACAGTTGGCATTCTCTCCGCATAGGCCTTGATAACAGATATCCATGCACAAAAGATTAACACATGAGTTATCATAAGGACAATCATCCACACTCTCACATCCAATACTAACTGGTGGAGGCATAGGAATAGGAGGTCTGGGAGTAGTAGGAGGAGCTGGAGGTCGACTTGTGGGATGTTCTGCTACAGCAGGAGGCATTTCTGATGACGGCCCTGCGATGGGTTGTAAAGTAATCTCAGGATAATGTACTGGTCTGTCAGTTACTGGAGGTAATGTTGTTATTCTGTCAGTTGTAGTTGCTATACAACCAAATTGGGGATTTCCTGTTGTTCCTGGTGGACAAATACAGACTGGACGATGTTGTATTGTCTTACATTCAGCATCCTCCCCACATGTATTAAGACTACATGCATCATAACACAACATATTGATGCAGGAGTTATCCATGTCACAATCATCATTATTCTCACATGATATAATGACAGGAGGAACAACTGGAGGTGGGGGAGGTCTAATGATTGGAGGTTGTGGAGGGCGAGGTGTTCCCTGTTCTGCTAGTGGTGTTGGAGGTCTTGTTGTGGCACCTGCTATGGGTCGGATAGTTGCTTCATATGCTGGAGGCTCAGCTCCTGCCACTGGAGGAGGCAACGTGTGTGTGTCCGCAGCAATTGCTGAACACTTTATTGTTGGGTTACCTGTGGTGCCCGGAGGACATATGCAGACCGGACGGTGTCCAGTTGTTTGGCAATTCGCATTTTCACCACAAAAGCCAGGGTAACACATATCTAAACACATTCTGTTTACACATGAATTATCTGTGGGACATTCATCTGAAGTCTCACAGCCAACAGGTATTGGACCAGGTGTAGGTGGTGATGGTGGTTGTGTTACTGGAGGTAGTGGTGGTCGTGGTGTTGGTAATTCCACCAATGGAGGGGGAATGGGACTAGATGGAGCAGCTACAGGATCTATAGGGTCCCCTACCTCAATTGGCATGTGTTGAGATATGGGAGGTTGTTGTGTGGTTGGACGCTCGGTCTGAGTGGCTACGCACCCTGTAGTAGGATCTCCGGTGGTTCCTGGAGGACAACTACATACAGGTCTGTGAGAAGCAACCTTACAATCAGCAGTATCTCCACAAACACCAAGTTTGCACACATCATAACAAAGGTTGTTGAGGCATGAATTGTCCATAGTACAGTCATCATTGTTCTCACATGCAATGGAGATTGGTGGAACTATTGGTGAAGGTTTCTTGGGTGGTGGTAGAGGTTCTAGTGGCCGTTCTGTTGGATATTCAACCAATGGAGGAGGTAGAGGGCTTGATGGTCCTTTGACTGGAATTACCACATCATCTGGTATTTCTGGACTATCTGCCAATGGCACTACTATGGATGGTTGCTCAGAAAGTAAAGCAATGCATTTTAGTGTTGGATTACCAGTAGTGCCGGGTGGACAAGTACACAATGGCCTATGCCCTACAGTATCACAGTTGGCATTCTCTCCGCATAGGCCTTGATAACAGATATCCATGCACAAAAGATTAACACACGAGTTATCATAAGGACAATCATCCACACTCTCACATCCAATACTAACTGGTGGAGGCGTAGGAATAGGAGGTCTGGGAGTAGCAGGAGGAGCTGAAGGTTGACTTGTGGGATGTTCTGCTACAGCAGGAGGCATTTCTGATGACGGCCCTGCGATGGGTTGTAAAGTAATCTCAGGATAATGTACTGGTCTGTCAGTTACTGGAGGTAATGTTGTTATTCTGTCAGTTGTAGTTGCTATACAACCAAATTGGGGATTTCCTGTTGTTCCTGGTGGACAAATACAGACTGGACGATGTTGTATTGTCTTACATTCAGCATCCTCCCCACATGTATTAAGACTACATGCATCATAACACAACATATTGATGCAGGAGTTATCCATGTCACAATCATCATTATTCTCACATGATATAATGACAGGAGGAACAACTGGAGGTGGGGGAGGTCTAATGATTGGAGGTTGTGGAGGGCGAGGTGTTCCCTGTTCTGCTAGTGGTGTTGGAGGTCTTGTTGTGGCACCTGCTATGGGTCGGATAGTTGCTTCATATGCTGGAGGCTCAGCTCCTGCCACTGGAGGAGGCAACGTGTGTGTGTCCGCAGCAATTGCTGAACACTTTATTGTTGGGTTACCTGTGGTGCCCGGAGGACATATGCAGACCGGACGGTGTCCAGTTGTTTGGCAATTCGCATTTTCACCACAAAAGCCAGGGTAACACATATCTAAACACATTCTGTTTACACATGAATTATCTGTGGGACATTCGTCTGAAGTCTCACAGCCAACAGGTATTGGACCAGGTGTAGGTGGTGATGGTGGTTGTGTTACTGGAGGTAGTGGTGGTCGTGGTGTTGGTAATTCCACCAATGGAGGGGGAATGGAACTAGATGGAGCAGCTACAGGATCTATAGGGTCCCCTACCTCAATTGGCATGTGTTGAGATATGGGAGGTTGTTGTGTGGTTGGACGCTCGGTCTGGGTGGCTACGCACCCTGTAGTAGGATCTCCGGTGGTTCCTGGAGGACAACTACAAACAGGTCTGTGAGAAGCAACTTTACAATCAGCAGTATCACCACAAACACCAAGTTTGCACACATCATAACAAAGGTTGTTGAGGCATGAATTGTCCATAGTACAGTCATCATTGTTCTCACAGGCAATGGAGATTGGTGGAACTATTGGTGAAGGTTTCTTGGGTGGTGGTAGAGGTTCGGGTGGCCGTTCTGTTGGATATTCAACCAATGGAGGAGGTAGAGGGCTTGATGGTCCTTTGACTGGTATTACCACATCATCTGGTATTTCTGTACTATTTGCCAATGGCACTACTATGGATGGTTGCTCAGAAAGTAAAGCAATGCATTTTTGTGTTGGATTACCAGTAGTGCCGGGTGGACAAGTACACAATGGCCTATGCCCTACAGTATCACAGTTGGCATTCTCTCCGCATAGGCCTTGATAACAGATATCCATGCACAAAAGATTAACACATGAGTTATCATAAGGACAATCATCCACACTCTCACATCCAATACTAACTGGTGGAGGCATAGGAATAGGAGGTCTGGGAGTAGTAGGAGGAGCTGGAGGTCGACTTGTGGGATGTTCTGCTACAGCAGGAGGCATTTCTGATGACGGCCCTGCGATGGGTTGTAAAGTAATCTCAGGATAATGTACTGGTCTGTCAGTTACTGGAGGTAATGTTGTTATTCTGTCAGTTGTAGTTGCTATACAACCAAATTGGGGATTTCCTGTTGTTCCTGGTGGACAAATACAGACTGGACGATGTTGTATTGTCTTACATTCAGCATCCTCCCCACATGTATTAAGACTACATGCATCATAACACAACATATTGATGCAGGAGTTATCCATGTCACAATCATCATTATTCTCACATGATATAATGACAGGAGGAACAACTGGAGGTGGGGGAGGTCTAATGATTGGAGGTTGTGGAGGGCGAGGTGTTCCCTGTTCTGCTAGTGGTGTTGGAGGTCTTGTTGTGGCACCTGCTATGGGTCGGATAGTTGCTTCATATGCTGGAGGCTCAGCTCCTGCCACTGGAGGAGGCAACGTGTGTGTGTCCGCAGCAATTGCTGAACACTTTATTGTTGGGTTACCTGTGGTGCCCGGAGGACATATGCAGACCGGACGGTGTCCAGTTGTTTGGCAATTCGCATTTTCACCACAAAAGCCAGGGTAACACATATCTAAACACATTCTGTTTACACATGAATTATCTGTGGGACATTCATCTGAAGTCTCACAGCCAACAGGTATTGGACCAGGTGTAGGTGGTGATGGTGGTTGTGTTACTGGAGGTAGTGGTGGTCGTGGTGTTGGTAATTCCACCAATGGAGGGGGAATGGGACTAGATGGAGCAGCTACAGGATCTATAGGGTCCCCTACCTCAATTGGCATGTGTTGAGATATGGGAGGTTGTTGTGTGGTTGGACGCTCGGTCTGAGTGGCTACGCACCCTGTAGTAGGATCTCCGGTGGTTCCTGGAGGACAACTACATACAGGTCTGTGAGAAGCAACCTTACAATCAGCAGTATCTCCACAAACACCAAGTTTGCACACATCATAACAAAGGTTGTTGAGGCATGAATTGTCCATAGTACAGTCATCATTGTTCTCACATGCAATGGAGATTGGTGGAACTATTGGTGAAGGTTTCTTGGGTGGTGGTAGAGGTTCTAGTGGCCGTTCTGTTGGATATTCAACCAATGGAGGAGGTAGAGGGCTTGATGGTCCTTTGACTGGAATTACCACATCATCTGGTATTTCTGGACTATCTGCCAATGGCACTACTATGGATGGTTGCTCAGAAAGTAAAGCAATGCATTTTAGTGTTGGATTACCAGTAGTGCCGGGTGGACAAGTACACAATGGCCTATGCCCTACAGTATCACAGTTGGCATTCTCTCCGCATAGGCCTTGATAACAGATATCCATGCACAAAAGATTAACACACGAGTTATCATAAGGACAATCATCCACACTCTCACATCCAATACTAACTGGTGGAGGCGTAGGAATAGGAGGTCTGGGAGTAGCAGGAGGAGCTGAAGGTTGACTTGTGGGATGTTCTGCTACAGCAGGAGGCATTTCTGATGACGGCCCTGCGATGGGTTGTAAAGTAATCTCAGGATAATGTACTGGTCTGTCAGTTACTGGAGGTAATGTTGTTATTCTGTCAGTTGTAGTTGCTATACAACCAAATTGGGGATTTCCTGTTGTTCCTGGTGGACAAATACAGACTGGACGATGTTGTATTGTCTTACATTCAGCATCCTCCCCACATGTATTAAGACTACATGCATCATAACACAACATATTGATGCAGGAGTTATCCATGTCACAATCATCATTATTCTCACATGATATAATGACAGGAGGAACAACTGGAGGTGGGGGAGGTCTAATGATTGGAGGTTGTGGAGGGCGAGGTGTTCCCTGTTCTGCTAGTGGTGTTGGAGGTCTTGTTGTGGCACCTGCTATGGGTCGGATAGTTGCTTCATATGCTGGAGGCTCAGCTCCTGCCACTGGAGGAGGCAACGTGTGTGTGTCCGCAGCAATTGCTGAACACTTTATTGTTGGGTTACCTGTGGTGCCCGGAGGACATATGCAGACCGGACGGTGTCCAGTTGTTTGGCAATTCGCATTTTCACCACAAAAGCCAGGGTAACACATATCTAAACACATTCTGTTTACACATGAATTATCTGTGGGACATTCGTCTGAAGTCTCACAGCCAACAGGTATTGGACCAGGTGTAGGTGGTGATGGTGGTTGTGTTACTGGAGGTAGTGGTGGTCGTGGTGTTGGTAATTCCACCAATGGAGGGGGAATGGAACTAGATGGAGCAGCTACAGGATCTATAGGGTCCCCTACCTCAATTGGCATGTGTTGAGATATGGGAGGTTGTTGTGTGGTTGGACGCTCGGTCTGGGTGGCTACGCACCCTGTAGTAGGATCTCCGGTGGTTCCTGGAGGACAACTACAAACAGGTCTGTGAGAAGCAACTTTACAATCAGCAGTATCACCACAAACACCAAGTTTGCACACATCATAACAAAGGTTGTTGAGGCATGAATTGTCCATAGTACAGTCATCATTGTTCTCACAAGCAATGGTGATTGGTGGAACTATTGGTGAAGGTTTCTTGGGTGGTGGTAGAGGTTCTAGTGGCCGTTCTGTTGGATATTCAACCAATGGAGGAGGTAGAGGGCTTGATGGTCCTTTGACTGGTATTACCACATCATCTGGTATTTCTGGACTATCTGCCAATGGCACTACTATGGATGGTTGCTCAGAAAGTAAAGCAATGCATTTTTGTGTTGGATTACCAGTAGTGCCGGGTGGACAAGTACACAATGGCCTATGACCTACAGTATCACAGTTGGCATTCTCTCCGCATAGGCCTTGATAACAGATATCCATGCACAAAAGATTAACACATGAGTTATCATAAGGACAATCATCCACACTCTCACATCCAATACTAACTGTTGGAGGCGTAGGAATAGGAGGTCTGGGAGTAGTAGGAGGAGCTGGAGGTTGACTTGTGGGATGTTCTGCTACAGCAGGAGGCATTTCTGATGACGGCCCTGCGATGGGTTGTAAAGTAATCTCAGGATAATGTACTGGTCTGTCAGTTACTGGAGGTAATGTTGTTATTCTGTCAGTTGTAGTTGCTATACAACCAAATTGGGGATTTCCTGTTGTTCCTGGTGGACAAAATACAGACTGGACGATGTTGTATTGTCTTACATTCAGCATCCTCCCCACATGTATTA